>BMAV01004045.1:242108-260121 GCA_019973955.1 Trichonephila inaurata madagascariensis
TTTTTTTTTAACTTGTAGTGGATGATACTTCATGATAATACAGTTTTTTCAAATATTAATTCATTAATTAAATTTAGTTTTATACGGGAGAAAAAAATTAAATTTGTTCCGAATGAAGGCAATAGATGGCGACAGTATGCATTTATTATCCAACAATCAGGTATGAAAGGCTCAATTTGTTTTTCAAGTAGGAATCGACTTTAAAAAAAAATTATATTACTTGTTATTTCAATTTTGTTATTGATTAATATATGCAACAAATAGATCAATGATATGCTAGCAATAGTACAAATCTAATACTATGAATGTCGGGAAGGAAACGCATTAAGGTATCCGATTACGTTCGGAACCGTGATTTTGCAAAATTGCATAAATAGATAATTTTCATGATATTTAGTGTCCCTTAGATTAGAATACATGTATAAAATTGTTTTAAGAACATTTTGACAAAAAAAAAATTATTTAAATACAATATTTTGGCAAAAAATTAACCTAGAATAATTTTTTTCAAAATGTTCTCCTTTTGTGAAATATTAATATATTATAATAATATTTTGCCTGTATATAGCTCAGACCACTTTACAGAGGCTCAACTATAATTTTTGAAATATATAACTTAGAAGTGGGTTTATCCATATTTCACGACAACAGAGGGGAGCAATTTTAAGAAAAAAATGCCAATAATTATATATTTCAATGGGTGGTAACTCTGAAAATAATGTGAATTTTTCAAAAATTCTAGTTGAGCCTCTGTAGAGAGGTCTGAGCTATATACAGGCAAAATATTATTATAATAGAAGCATTTTTCACAAAAGGAGAACATTTTGAAAAAAGAGTATTCTAAGTTAATTTTTTGCCAAAATAGTGTATTTAAATAATTATTTTGTCAAAATGTCCTTAAAACAATTTTTTATGCATGTATTCTAATCTGAGTGACACTAAATATCATGAAAATTATCCATTTATGCGCTTTTTTAAAATCACGGTTCTGAACGTAGTCGGATACCTTAATATTAGTGCATATAGTGTGTGTGTGGTTTTTCGCTTAGATCAATTAACATTTTAGAAGTATTATTACTACGTTTATTAGAATAATTTCATTTATTATTATTGTATTTTGTTATATATATATATATATATAATTCCTATTATGTGAATCGTACATACTGCGTGTGATATGTGTTTCTATATGATGTTATGTACTGTTTTTTACACATTCAAAATTGATTACGTTTGTAACAATACAAACCTATGGCAGTGACTCCCTCTTAAAACTGGGGAGGTAAATGAAAGAACAATTAGAATAATTAGAAAGAACAATTTTTTTTATTTCTTGCCAAACACTGCTCTACGTCTTCTTCTGTTTCTTTTTGAAGTCTTCTTTTTCTTGCTCGCCGAATATAGTCCTTCTCTAATCCCCCGGCGAGATCTCTTGTTTCTTTTGTTTTCATACCTCCTTCGAGGGTTGAAGCAATGCCGCTTTGCATTGGCAATTCTAGCTCTTCGGAGCCAAGGAGGCTATAAAACAGAATTATACACTTTAAAATATAAAATTTATAAATTCCACAAAACATTACGAAATTATGAAGAAATATTTAAATAGAAAACAATAGAAATTACTTTCTTTTCAAACCCACACTTTATAAAATTTAAACCAGGGGTCGGCAACTTATGGCACGCGTGCCACATGGAACAATTCTCACAATGGCACTCGGCACTACTCCACAGATTTCACAATATTTGAGTGGATGGAAGTTGATAAATTTGTAATGGACCTCTCTCTCTTATTTGACAAACATTTTCAGAATACGAACAATTACGGGATTACGAAAAAACTGAACGGTAACTCTAAAGTTAAATTTAAAGCTATTTTGTAAATTATTGAATGTCATTGTCGGAGAAATTTAATTATCAGAAGAGAGAAAATTGTATGTATTCTGATTTATGCTTTTGCTTCGACATATCTAAGTGAAAACATTTCCTCATATGAAAAATATTTCTAGTCCGCAAATAAATTGTTTAACAACAATGCTCAGAATCGTGTCAAACAGAAAGTTTCAAATTATACCCCTAATTTTGTGATATGAAAATATAGCGGTGCCAGCATTAGGCTCTTTTATTTTTTTATTTAACTATAATCAAAGGAAATATTTATATTTTATGTTGTATATTTCTTATTTTAATGAATATGTTTAAAAGCATTTAATATATGCACTTTTAATTTTTTTTTTTACATTTTTGTTGAAGAAATAAAGTGGAGGAATTCAGGAAAATGGAACGTGGCGAAAAAGATCAAATTTAGAGTTCTATCAGTCATATAAAGAATCTGACCTTGTTAACTTCAAAATACAACAAATTAAATGGGTACGCCACGGTGTCAGAATGGACGAAAACTACACCGCTAAAAAAGTTTTCAATGCTCAATCAATTGGCTCACGAAGAAAGGGCAGACCGAACCTTAGTTGCATTGATGGCCTGGAAAAATATCTCCTAGTTTTGAGAACAAAGAATTGGAGAACACAGGCAAGAAGAAAGCTGACCTGGAAAAGACTTCTTCAGAAGGCCAAGGCCCACCCTGGGCTGTCGAGCCACTGAGGAAGGAAGGAAGAAATAAATACATTTTATACGGTTTATTTTAATGTTAAGGAATCTCTTAAAGTAATGCAAAATTAATGTATAATAAAACAGTAAATATGCATTATTGACATATATTCTCTAGCTCTGCATGCATTATCGCGAGAATTGAAATGTTTCAAACATGTTTGATTGAGTGCCTCGCTGAATCATATTGATACATTGGTTTGGCATGCCAGAGCTTAAGGATTGCCGACTTCTGATTTAAACCATGAGTAAGGAACACGAAATCCATTCCATCAGTTGTCAGTAACCAATATCGCATGTACCATTAGGTTGTATACTAAGAAATTGAAGACGAAATTAAACTTCATGCTATTTTACACTTTTTTTATAACTAAAATGTATTTAGGAGTACAAGAATTTTTTTTGTTTACATTTATTGTATTTATAAGCTAATTCAAAATTTGACTTTTTTACTATAAATCTTTTTCTATCCTTCCTCTTATTGAAAAAAAATCAAGGAAAAAATAAGGATCAAATGCGATGATTTTCCAGTGTATGAATGGAACACTATCTGAACTTTTTCATGTACATTATCAACTTCCTATAACATGTTAATAATATAAAAATTGGTTGAACTTCTCGTGTATCTGAGTTTTTTTCTGCTTTTCTTAATATTCGCGACATAATTCTTTTTTTTCTCTCTCATATCCTCTTTGGATTAAATCAGTTAGCTGTACAATTGATACTTATGCTAAAAAAAGCTAATTTTCATTATATTATTTCATGATAATTAATCAAATTTAAGGGTCAACACTTGTAATTCCTATTAATGTAAAATCCAGCACGCCTATATACATGGGTTGGTATAATCATTGCTTTGACATGTTGAAATTTGTCCTTTCATTTGGAGCAATACATTTTTTATTCATCTCTCGAAAAATAAACGCTTTCTGTTTTATTAACTAGAGTTAAATTCAATGTAAAGAAATCACATAAATTATTTTTGAATGCTTCCTACATGTAAGGTCCGCATAGATTTCTTTTATTCATAAAACATGCCTCATATGTTATTTCCCCTGCAGCAATATTCTCCGCAGGGAAAAATTGAGTTTTACATTCAAAGTGAAAAATAAAATAATAGTAACCATGGAAGAAGTGACTGGGGTTACCAGTTTGTCAACAAATTTGGCGAAAAATATGAAATCACCAAGGAAGTATCGAGAACTGTAGAATTTACCCTTCTAGGAATTTTCATTAGAATTCCATGGGCCTTTGAAACAAAGTTAGTAGAGTTTGGAAGATAGTGCAGTTGAGATCAGAATCTGTGGGCGTTGTTTGCAATAAGAGAGAGACTTTATATGTCTGAGTCCCCCTGCTAGTGGAACTATACCAGAGAGCCGTTCTCGAACGACGTAGATTTTATTTGTAACAAGAGCGTTTTGCACTAATGTAAATAATCTGTTATAGTATTTCTTTGTGTTTATACGTCAATTTATCTTCGTATAATCATCAGTTCATCCCTGTCCATTAATAAATCTGTTATCATTCAAATAATTTTTGAAGTTGGCTGTGTTTTTCCCCCCCCCCACAAGAAAAATTTGTAACAATATTATATATTTTATATGAATCCCCTCCTTTGATTGTTCACCTGCTGTTTAAAGCAGTCTATAACTAAAGAATTTCGAAATTAGTACATACATTACCTTATTATAAAGTGCATTAATCAATTATTTTAAATACATCTAATTATGTACTTCATAAAAAATGAATTCATAAAAAAATCAGCTTTTATGTAGCATATAATTATTAAATTTCATTAATTATTAATTTTATAAGTAAATTAATTATGGAAAATTTAAATGCAAAATAAAGGCGCGATACAATATACAGCAAACAAAATTTCATTTATTAACGGAAAAAGATACAATAGAAAAATTCATTACAATAAAGGTAATTTAAATGTCATTTCGAATTGTATAAAATATTGTTTTTTAAAACATGACAATCTTTTACCAGTACTAGTACTTTGAACTATAGAGACCGATCGAAGAAATTTCTTTTGTTTTTCACATCTTCAATCGTAACAAGTTTTTGCTCACAGAGGGTGCACTACTATCAAGAATATCTCTGATTTACAGGAGAGATAGACTATCGCCACTTCCTCTACCAACGCTAAGTACGGTTATATATAGAGAGAGAGAGAGAGAGAGTGTGTAATCCTCACGAAGGTGTTTCAGAATAACAATTTAATCTTAAAAACATTCTTTAATTTTTCTTTTTCCCTAAGAGCTATTCAGTTAAACACGAACTCATGTTTGTTATGTTCTATTACAAAAGCCTGTTATCAAAGCTATTAGTCAGATTGGAAACTGAATAAATTTTTATTTTACATTTTTACGCGTAATAAAACTTATAAGAAATAACTTATTAAAGCATAGATCAAAAGCAATTACCTATTTTTACTATTTTCCCTATTTCATTCTTTTACATGAAGCAGCTTAATATTTTTTTGCGAAAAAAAATATATAGATGGAGAGTTGGCATCATGGGTAATATGGGATACCGAGGTTTTGGTTCTGTTTATAGCTGCTAATGCGTGGGAAAACATTGAGGTACTGAAGAAGGACTGTCATGATGCATTGCAGGGATAGTTGACCACTTGTTGCCACACCACTCGCTACAAAACAAAATGTGTTTTCCAATTTTCAAAAGTTTTCACAGGCATGTTTTTAAACACATTTTAACGTGCTAGTACACTTGTGACTTGAACATTCAAGTAAAGCATAATGTACTTTAAAAGAATTGTAGTTTGTAATATTGTGGTCGTTTTTCAGCTGACAATGTTGTGTCCTTCAGTTTAAGATATCCGACTACGTTCGGAACCGTGATTTTGCAAAAGCGTATAAATGGATAATATTTATGATATTTAATGTCACTTAGATTAGAAAATGTACAGAAAATTGTTTTAAGAATATTATATCAATAAAAAATTATTTAAGTACAATATTTTGACAAAAAATGAACATAGAATGACCCATTTTCAAAATATTCTCCTTTTGTGAAAAATGCTTCTATTATGATAATATTTTGCCTATATATAGCTCAGACCTCTTTATAGAGGCTCAACTAGAATTTTTGAAACATATAACTTAGAAGTGAGCTTATCCATGTTTTGCGACAACAGAGGGCAGAAATTTTAAGAAAAAAACGCCGATAATTATTTCAATGGGTTGTAACTCTGAAAATAATGTGGATTTTTCAAAAACGAATAAAAAAAATAGTTCAGACTCTTTGGAGAAGTCTTTACTTTATATAAGCACACACACAAAATATTATTATTTTAGAAGCATTTTTTATAAAAGGAGAACATTTTGAAAAAAGGTTATTCTAAGTAAATTTTTTGCCAAAGAATTGCATTTAAATAATTTTTTTTTTGTCAAAATGTCCTTAAAACCATTTTATACATGTATTCGAATCTAAGTTACATTACATATCATGAAAATTATCCATTTATGCGCTTTTTTAAAATCACGGCTCCGAACGTAGTCGGATACCTTAAAAATTCATTTTTCAAGATGGTCTGTGACGGGCTCATCGCGTTTTCAACTAAAAACTCTTCTTGGGCTCTTTGGGGCCAAAGAGGCAAATTCTTTCCAACCAAATCCGGAAGCGAAGCGTGTTATGCAAATTAAGTAAGTTTTAAATAGCAGAAGTTTAGCGTAAGCAAGGTGGCTTTTGGGAAGTGATTATGCAAGTCTGTCTTTACTGATGTCAAAGCTAAAGAAAGAGAAGTTATCCAACACTTAAAACTTAATCTATTAGTGCCAGTGCGTTCAAGTCAATGTGGATACCATTCCACACGAGATAAACCATAACTTCATTTAGGATCCGAGAGAGTTGCTGCTACCCAAGATACAGAGGTAGGATCGTTCTATTAACTACTAGGGACTGTGTATATATACAGAGGTTAGGAATAAGCGGTAAAGTTAAATATAGTGATCAGGGTCACGCTTATTTGGTAGTACGTATTGTGTGTTTCTTCACCTCAGATCCTCTAAGTTAAAATATTAATTCCTTATTGTATATTGTTTAAGTTAAGATCTTAACAAAGAGATATTAAGATTATGGCAACGCCTGGTTCTTCATTCACTCCCACACCTCTAGGTCACGAGGAAAACGTAGGAATAGGGCAACCCTTACGGGCCAATGCCTTACAGGTCTATCTGGTATTATGGGTTACTAGATATTCCAAAATACCCAACACGCTCTATTCTGTTGTATCATTTGTAACAGACTTCATGCCATCAACTAAAGAATTAGACAAAAAAGACGTTGAAGGTATTTTCTGTAACGGAAAACTCTTCGAAGATCAAAGAGGGAAAAATTGGATTCAATGATTCAGTAGTTTTCTGTGAGCTCACATTAAATATACTGGACTGCGAATTTTTAAGAATACATTCATGTATTCTTAAAAATATGGCTTTTATAGTTAAAAATAACTATGGAAAAAAATGACCATTGGAAAACTAATTGTTTTCCAATGGTTTAAACTACCTATTCCATATTATACGACTATATATTCCATAATACCCTCCATTTATCATTTTTTTTAAAAAACAATTTTTTAATAGCAACAAAATAAATATTTTTTGGCTGGTGATAATTCCTTGCAATCGTTTATTATATATATTCAAGATTATTTTGAAGACTTTTATCAAAAACCAATAACGTTATTTTTAGAAATGTAAATGGTATTCCATAATACCTGACTCTCATCTACTTTAGCAGTGAAACAATTAAAATAATCACATTTCTAAAGAGGTAACGTATAATTATTAATTATACATATATAATATCTAAGTTTTTTAATACGATTTTATAAAATTATAGTTAGATATAAATTGTAACAGCCTCATATAAATTTACGAACTATACAACCACATATTTCCAGCAAATATCTAAAGAACCTGCAATATCACAAAGCACTTCTAACGGATGTCTTGACAAAGCAAATTGTAAACTTACAAGGGGAGGGCACAACTAAGAAAATTCATTTGGGGTCGAGACTTGGTGTAATAGTAGTACTCCTTTAAGGTGTTCAACCCTCAACGTAATTCCGGCGAATGGCCAGTCAATTCGGAGAAAATAGCCTTCGAAATTCATGCTTCCACGCTGGTTAGCAGAAAAGGATAAATTGAGATGTCTAAATTGAACTGCTAAAAGTGAAAAGGTAATGTGAAATAACGAAACTATAAGTTACCCAATTCCATTTACTGTGACAAGAGATAAAGACTTAAAGTAGATAAAAGTAGAGGTCCAATGGGGTGTTGCTCGGATAATACTGGTAATGAAAGAAAGGCGCATCCCCTCTAGAACTCCTGACATCGTGTTTATCCTGCCTGCTGCAACAACGATTCTCGCAACGTAATATTCCGTGCTCTGAACAGGGGACTCGTCCACCAATATAGCTAACAAGACGTTGCTCTGATTCCAAACGTGTTCTTTCCGAATGTTTAAAATATGATTTAGGTAAAACTAGACCTCATTGTCAGAAACTGCGAATTGCTAGTCGTCATCTGGAGCTTCCACCTCAGTACTGTGACATGCAACAATGTCAGTTACTACTGTTCGAATGCTTGTGGAAGGAACTACTTCAAATCCATTGAAAAGGTAAGCTTTTCCATTTCTCGCGGAGACCGTGGTAGCTAAGTGGTTATGATCGTGGATTCGAGGTGGCTGTGGGTTTTCGTCCTGGTGCCGCTGAAGATATACCGTGTAGAGATGTTGATGTATGTTAAATCTATCAAAAAATTCAAAGTCCTCACGTGACACGGTTTGCAAATTTGGAGAGAGGGATTCTAGATCCGTCACGTGACTGAGGTTCAATGTTACAAGTTTTGTCGCCATTAGCTCTCGTTTTGCTTCTCAGAGAGTGTGCGATATTAACAAAGCAATACATCATTTGAGCATATATTTTCATATTGCTTAAATCGCTGAATATTTTTAACTTCCTTGCAACCTCGATGTGCTCAAATGATATTTTCCGCCTCTCATGACTTTCACTGCCTTTGGTAAATATGGGTGTCGTGTCTCCGGGACAACCTACTAAATAAACTTCCTCTTTGTCAGAGAGAGAAAGAGACAGAGAGAGACAGACAGAGAGAGACAGAGACAGAGAGAGAGAGACAGAGTGAGAGAGACAGAGAGAAGATACTTATTTTTCTACTTTTCTTCACCTTACTAGCAAATTACATCTCTGAACATCTTTTGCACATATCTGTGTGTGTGTGATGGAGCACTAAAGAATCTTGTTTTGGAGCCATACTCTCCGTAGACATTCGAGGATGGAGACGCCTTCATGAACAAGACGCCTCGTGTTTGTAAGACGATAGACAACGAAGCAATGAGCACGATGGCTCAAATAACGAAAAAAACGACTCAAGATCCTTAAATAGTTCAGTTGTAAATAATTCGTAAATATTATTATCTGTAATTAAACTTTAATTTAAAATTTAATGCATCGTGTTTAATGAATCGTTGACCTTCAACTCAAGCTCAATTGTAGCAAGTATTTAAATAATACATTTGCTTACTAATAAATTAATGCATGCATGTCATAACTTGGCTTCATAAGGCACGCCGATAAAACCAAACCATATTTTAAAAGTCCAAGAAAAGGTTCTAAAAGAGCTGAAGTTATACTAAAATATAAGATGTTTTATGATGGTTTAAACATAGGCTATATTTTTTAGAAGATTTCTTACCTTTAGATAATTATTCTTTCAACTGTAGTTGTAATTTTGATACTAAGCTTAATAGTACACATTTAATTTTTAGCTTATTCTTAAAAAAAAATTTTCATGTAATTTGGTTATATAACTGTTGATAAAACTGTAAGCTTCAAAGGTACCCTTCTATAATATACTGTTGGTGTGACTTGGTCTATAATATACTATTGGTCTTGACACTGAGTTTCTAACTTTATGGTTGAATATTATTTTTGAGACTAGATTCATGTTACAAATCTAAAAACAAATTTGTTAATTACGTTTAGGTCAAGTTGATTGTTGGAAGGTAATTAAAAAGGGAAATATGAAAAACTTACAACTATTGATTTCGATACAGTCACGTATTCATGAAACTGGCGACCAGGAAGGAAAGACTGATGTCTTCGGTCTAAAAATAAAATAAACAAAAATTAATATTCAAACTTATCAAATCCATAACTGTACCAAATTTTACTTTAAAGGCCATCATTTTTGCAAGAATTCAAATTCGAGATATGTAATATTCTGAGCTTTAAATATTTCTATATTATTTTTTTAAAAACATCTGATTATGTTGCATTTAATTTTTTTTTTTTTGATATTTTGTCATATTTCGTAGTCAGTTCAAAAGAAAATATACACACAGAGAAAGGGGACAATAATTTTTTAGAAAACATTTGTCCATATCTCAGTCCTGCATTGAGTAAATGAGGAAAATTACATCGCAGACAATTTAAGGTATCCGACTACGTTCGGAACCGTGATTTTGCAAAAGCATATACACCATATTTAATATCACTTAGATTAAAAAATGTGTATAAAATTGTTTTTTAAGAATATTATTACAATAAAAAATTATTTAAGTACAATATTTTGACAAAAAATGAACATAGGATGACCCATTTTCAAAATATTCTCCTTTTGTGAAAAATGCTTCTATTATAATAATATTTTGCCTGTATATAGCTCAGACCTCTCTACAGAGGCGGCTCAAATAGAATTTTTGAAATATTTAACTTAAAAGTGGGTTTATCCATGTTTTACGACAACAGAGGGCAGAAATTTTAAGAAAAAAACGCCGATAATTATTTCAATTGGTTGTAACTCTGAAAATAATGTGGATTTTTCAAAAAAAAAAAAATAGTTCAGACTCTTTGGAGAAGTCTTTACTTTATATAAGCACACACACACACAAAATATTATTTTAGAAGCATTTTTTATAAAAGGAGAACATTTTGAAAAAAAGTTATTCTAAGTTAAATTTTTGACAAAATATTGTACTTAAATAATATTTTTTTTATTATTGTCAAAATGTTCTTAAAACAATTTTATACGTGTGCTCTAATCTAAGTGACACTAAATATCCTGAAAATTATCCATTTATGCACTTTTTTAAAATCACGGTTCCGAACGCATTCGGATACCTAAACAATAAAAAGTTACTTAAAATATGTCAACTGTCATAAATTCCTTAAGTTTCCCCCCGGTGGGAATAAAAGTATTCAATTATAATTTAAAAAGGGACAAAATTATTGTAATGGTTAATGCTATAACTATACATACTTTAACTACACAAAATATAATTCTGAATAAGTTCACAGAGAATTTTATTCTTCTTCAACACCTTCAACCTTCTTCTTACAGCCTGTCACAGGCCAAGGCTGTCTCCGTAAGCCTCCTCCATCTGATTCAGTTTGGAGAGGTAAATAATCTACAGTTGAGAGACTCCCAGATCCCTAAAATCTCTCTCAACAGAATCAACCCACTTGGTACCTTCAATTTTTGAACATGTCACTAATTTAGTTGAATGTGAATCATACCTAAAAAGGTGTCCGAGCATCTAATGTGGCTAGCCTTTATAATTTTGACAATAAATATCCGGTTCTTTAAATCTGCTGCAAATTTCATAATTATATTGCATTCTATAGACATCATTTTGCATACCTGTACCTAAGATTTTGCGGAGTGTTTTTCTCTCAAAAATCAACAGTTTGTCCTTTTCAGACTTAACTAATGGCCAGCACTCGCTGCCATACAAAGCAATAGGATTTTATTACTTACCATAGTTAACTGTAACTAATAACGATTGAACTTGATTACTGTATGGCTCTACATAAATGAAATAACTATAAATATGCAAAGAAATTACGAAGTCTAAATAAAATACCACCATAACGACTAAAATGCTTTGCACTGGTTATGGTGGTATCTTCATAAGCCAGTTATACAGCCTCCGGGCGGGGGTGATCCCTTTTGTCTAGTGGTTATGTTACGCGGCAACGAACCTTAGCGTCACGGGTTCTGTCCTCGGATAAGCACCTCCACATTGGTGACCTTGAATGAATTAAGAAAAACGCAACCTTCGCGCAGCTGTCGTGGCGTCATCTACCCGCAATCAAAGCCGTCAGACCAACTTGACGCATCAACCAAAGTCATCAGACCCACTTGACGCAACACCACCAATTAACAGCAACAATTCATACGCTCTTCATAACAAAAATCGTTTGCCTATCCACCGCTTTGCTGGTGGTGGAGTAATGTGGTGGTATCTTTAAAAGCCAGTTTCAACCTCCGGACAGGGGTGATCACTTTTGTCTAGTGGTTATGTTACACGGTTACGCGCGGACCCTGGCATTATGGGTTCTATCCTCGGATATCCACCGCCACACTGGTTATAGAAGTCACGTTCAAAGGGAAGATTTGATCTGCTTATTTGCGTGTTCACACTGATATGCGGCCAAAGTAACTGAGACAGAAAAGGATTCTTGTTTGGGCCTATCAGTAGTCCTTTTTTAACTCAGCTTTTATAGTGCAGTCGTAGCCACTGCATTCTTAATCGTGCGGTAGCGCATTCTTTTAATATATCTTTTTAAATAGATATCATTATTGAAAAATTTTTTATATAATCCTCATTTTTTTTTTTCTTTTTTAAAAAGTGGGGTAACCGATGTATATAATTGTATCTTTCTAGTGCACGTTGATCATTCTGAGGATAGCTTTATTTTTAGAATTCCCAGAGGAAAAAAGCAAAACCAAACATGACTAGCTTTTTCATACCAAATTTTACTAAAGTTTTGGGCGATACCGAAAATTACTGGATACCTTCTATACAATGCTTTTGCTTTTCTTAATGGAATAAAACTGCCAAAATAGGAATAAAACTTTATCTTTAAAAAAACGTCAAACCGGATCGAAATCTATGATAGCATGCATCAAAACGAGCTGAAGTTTACGAAAAAGATATCAAAATAAATACATAAACACAAACAGGGTGTTTTTTGTTGTTTTTTTTTTACTTTTGAAACAATATTAAATTTACTTTAATTGAAAGTCATTTTTAAATTAAGCAATTAATTATCCGTATAAATGTGTAGATACTTTTAATGCATAATGCCGTAATGAGTTCTTACGATCGAATTTTTAAGTGTAGAATCATATCACTCATTAGGCAAATCTCAAGATTTTGGGATATTTTACAGACTCCTGTAGCCCTTCGAAACATCATAAGGCTAAAATAAAAGTTTGTGTCTCCAAGTACAATGAGACTGTAGACATGTTTAAAGTTAAATCTGAGCTCTGTACTGGGAAGGAAGCAGGACAATTCCTCTTCTGCTCAATGAGTGATGAGCAGTGAGAGAGTCAATGGACTCTCAAACTAGAGATGACTTCAAGAAATAAAATTAATATAAAAGTTCAAAAAGACCAGGAAATTAAATTTGCAGAGACATGCTTAATTATACTTAATAACTAGTACACTAATTACATAATTATATTTATTTAACTTCAAGATTTTAAATTAGCATTACAAATCTACATTGATAATTTTACTTGCATGATTTATATATAAATTAATATTGGCTTGTAAATTACCTCCTTTTCAAAAAACCTGTGATTTTTGCAAAATATAAGTTGCAATCATGTGTGAATAAATATATTCGTAATTTATAATTTGTTTTAGAATTTTTTTAAATTCCATTGGTAATTCTCTAACATGGTAGAAGTTATACCCCTCACGGGTACAGAAAACCCTTCAAATTAGTTCAAGGGTTCATTGTTAAGGTCGTAATCTAGTTTCTTATCACAAGGCAATACAAAACTTGTATCTTCAATTTGAAGTTACAAGTTGTTGTTTTTTTTCATGTAATTATAATTTTTCTTTGAGGATGAAAAAACATTTACCACCGCAAGCTCTCTTGAATTGAAACACAAGGCAACTCGGCTTACGACAAAGATCCATTCTGTGATTAACAGATCATAAGACAAATTTATGTTTTTCCAACACTATTTCCATTCAAATGAATGCTAAACATTGTACATAAGACGCAAAATCAAATATATGTACAAATAATGATTGCACATAATGTAAAATTAAAATACAATTTTTAGCATCAGTTTTGGAAATTTTTCGACCCTGCCAATATAAGTTATATTTTCCTTTATTTAGTTCATAAGTACAGGTAGTCCCAAGTCAGGAAAGATATATAAGAAAACTCTTATAATTGCAATGTAGTTCCTCTAAGAGTGTATTTTTTTTAATCTCAGATTCCGGTGTTATATAAACTTAAATCAATTACACATAATTCCTCTCTCTCTCTCAATAGTATCGTTAACTTTCTTATTTTGTTTAAATAATTATCTTCTTTACTCGTCGTTCAAAATACACCAAATTATGATAATTAACCTCAATATTAAATAAACCTTTACAAATTAAGCAATTTTAATGTTGCATCCAGCTTTTTTTACATCCGAATTGGATTGGGGGCAATACAATGGTATATTTGACTTCAAAGCTCAATTACGGGACAAAGATGACACTCTAAACAGATACTTCAATCACAAAACTTTTACACTATATACGACGTGAAGAAGACCTATTTGAGACCTAGTTTGATTTAAATGTGTGACAACCTCATCACCAGAGACACATCTTGAAGTAACAAATTACAAAAGAAAAATCTTATACGTCCATAACACCAAGACGAGGACCTGTAACCTCAAGGTTAATGGTCTTCTTTCGCAACCAGTTACTCCGCAAATGCTCAGGTTAGGATACTTTTTAAAAGATAGTTTTCTTCATGGAGACATTTTTTCCCTTCATAACATGTTCTAATATTTCAGTGTGGTTAAATCGATTTACATCAAAAAGATATTTCATTTTACAATTAGTGTTTAAAATTAAGAAAATTTGTATATTTAATCAAACTTCTCGAAAAATACTGAAGTGAAATAAATTAATGTTTCCATACGAAGATGCAAACTCTCCACGAAGCTCGTGCTTTAAATTTCACGATACTGGGGAATATATTAAACGTAATAATAATTGTATTTTACAATATTTGTTGCTGCTAATGCCACCTGATTGACGGTCTCAGATCGAGGCCCACACACGCATAATACTATATTTTTAATATTTTGAAACATCAAATGTTAATTAAGTAAATATCTGCGTTTTGGCGGCTAAGAAAAGAAATACAAAAATTATCTCATAAAATATCTAAAAGTAATGAAATAAATAATAAAAAATCACTAAATATATATATATATATATATATATAGCGGGTATTATTCTAGTATTGAAATAGATATATTTTTAGCAACAGCACTTGATGAATACATCATCCGCTGGAAATTATATATATATATATATATATATTGGCTAATTCTCTACAATCAAGAGATAACATCCAAACAATAACATTCGACAAACACATAGACAGTAGGAAAATCACACAATGAAGGACATATGAGTAATCGAGATTATAAATATAAAATGGATGCTGCAGTGTTATGAACATTACTGACTTAGGACAGCTATTATATAAAATAATTTATATAAGAGTGGGGTTGAACATGTTTTTTGGCCAGCCAACCTTCCCCCTTTTTTTTTGTAAATAACACTGAGCAAAAACCAATAGGAAATAATGGATAGGAATATCTAAATCCATTACAAGATAGAGGTAACTTACCTAAAAATTGCACTTACAAATGCAAAGCCCGCGCTAAATCTGAGTGCAAACATTAAGTTATTGCCAGATTCTATACCCTAATACAGATTTAAATCAAGAGAATGGCTGAAATGTAGCACTTAACAAAAGTATAAAAAGAATGGAAATAAAAATTAATAAGAGTTGCATATTATAGCATAACTATAATAACACCAGAGTAAATATGAATAAAATAATAGTAAGTAATTTCTAATCTAATATTAGATTATGGAGATAACTATAACAATGAAATATTTAAGTTTATAGTAATAAACTATTATCACAATCTCAGAATTTTAATCCTAACTATTTTGAATAGCTTTATTTATATAACTATTAATAAAATTAATTGGGTATTTCTGATTTAAGCAATATTTAGTAAAATGTTTATAGTTATTTATAATGTCTGATTTTTTTGACACCAGAAATTTATTACGTTGTATATAATTAATAACAATATTTCTGAATATAGAAACATGTACATTACTCTCCCAATGAGGAACTTTTATAATATTGAAATTCAATTCTTCTCTTTTATCATAAATATTAGAAACTATTACATTTTCATATAATTTGACATGTATGTCAAGAAAATTTGCTTCATTGTTGTTATTATTTGTCTGTATTAAATTAAGATATTGTGGATAAAAATTAATGTTAGGTATAAAATTGGCTTGTTTTCCAAAAATGATTATATCATCTATATAACGATAAATATATAATATTTAGAATTATTAATGTAACTACTTTCAAAATAATATAATTATAAATTGGCAAGACAGTTGCTCGCAGGGCCACCTTGTGGCAATCCTTTAATCTGCTGATAATAGTTACCTTTATGATATATATAGTTCTCTTTAAGTACAAACCTAAGTAGTGAACCAAATCTATCATAATTAACATTATTAAATAAATTGTCTTTATGTAAATTTACAAGTATATTAATCAAATCTTCAATATTAATAGAGTTAAAGAGATCTTCAAAATCTAAACTATAGACTGAATAAATTTTTGTGTCTTTCATTTTTTCAACAAGTGATTTACTATTTTTAAGAATAGCTGTGGATTTAAGATTATTTATTGTTTCATGCAATATTTCATGGAGAATTTTGCCTGTTTTGCTGATATATGTATTAAAACCATTTGTAACTGTCCTAAATTTAACTGGGTCTTTATGAAATTTGGGAGTAAGAAATATATGTGGAAATTTAAAATTATTATTAATTTGAATTCTTAACTGTTTATGAAAAGCCAAGATACGTTTATTTATTTCTCTATCAGAAACAGAAGACTTAATAAAAGCTGTATTATTATTGAAATAATATTGTTGATCATTAAATTACAATAATTTTTACATGTGAAGGCAAAATTTCCTGGCACTTTATCAAGATAAACTATAATAAATTTATTTTGTAAATTTTTAATCTGACTTTTAATATTATTAAAAAAGATTTTATTATCTGTACCATAGTTATATTTATTAAGCTGCTTTGTAATTTTACTTCTGAATTCTGTGAATGCCTCTATAGGCATACTATATTTAATAGCTATTTTGTATATAAATTGCTCAATATCATTATATAACTGATTTTTGATAATATATATACATATATATATATATATATTTGGATATTAAATTCCCTCATATTTTCCTAACTCCTAAATTTTATAAAATTCCTGTGTTAAATTTAGAACTATTACGAATGGTTTTAAAACTTATATTACACTTCCGGGCAAAAAGCTACAAAATATTATTCAATCTACATTAGACAAAATTGTCAATTCTATTATTGTTAAGAATAGTATGGACATTATTAAGTACATGCAAGGTAAAAAAATTATTTCTATGTATACCTATGTGTGATTCTGAAGATTTATTTAATTCCATAGATATAGAAGACATGTTTAAGATTCTTAAAATGGCATATAGCAAATACTTTTTAAATAGGATATTAAAATATGATAAATATATAAATATATTAAAAGAAAATTATATTTTCCATAATAACGCTTATTATCAGCAAATTAAAGGTTTACCACAAGGGGGACCAGCTAGCAACTGCTTAGCAAATATCTACTTGCATTTTTATGAAAATGAAAGTATTAGTTATTAATCTTGTTACTTTTTTTAGATGCACAGATGACTTAATTATATTTAGTAATATATAGTAGACTTTGTTCCTAACCTTAATTATTATCCCCACTATTTAAAATTAGTAAAAACTAATTATAATAATGAGTCAGCTAACTTTTTGGACCTTCAATTAAAGGTTAAGAATAATTTGCTATTAAGTAATATTTTTGATAAAAGAGACTCATTTGATTTTTACATTATAAAAATGCCTTTTTGGGGTAGTAACCTACACCTATCAATATTTAGAAATATTATCTTAAATTTTATAAAAAGAAACAATGATTTAGTTACTGATAACATTTTAAAACAAAGTAATTTTGTTTTAAAATGTTATCAGTAACTAAATCATTGTTTCTTTTTATAAAATTTAAGATAATATTTCTAAATATTGATAGGTGTAGGTTACTACCCCAAAAAGGCATTTTTATAATGTAAAAATCAAATGAGTCTCTTTTATCAAAAATATTACTTAATAGCAAATTATTCTTAACCTTTAATTGAAGGTCCAAAAAGTTAGCTGACTCATTATTATAATTAGTTTTTACTAA
>BMAV01004045.1:265121-279598 GCA_019973955.1 Trichonephila inaurata madagascariensis
TTTTTTTTTTTTTTTTACTTACAAGGGGAGGACACGACTAAGGAAATTCATTTGGGGTCGAGACTTGGTGTAATGGTAGTACTCCTTTAGGGTACGCAACCCTCAATGTAATTCCGCCGAATGGCCAGTCAATTCGGAGCAAATATCCTTCGAAATTCATGCTTAGCTTTTATACAATTAAGTTTTAATTTCCTCCAGTGAGTCCGTAGCATGGTTGATAGAACGCCTGTTTACTATGCGGGAGAACAAAGTTCGATTCATGCGATAAACTTTTTTTTTCAATTCATTTAATTATTTTTTTTTAAATTAAATAAATTTATTTATGAAAGGTTTATTAAATGTTAAATGATATTTTATGTAATTATTTTTATTTTATAAAATAAAAGAAATTTATTATTTAAATTATTTATTATTAAAAATATTTAAAATTATTATTTATTAAAATTATTATTTATTAAAATTATTATTTATTAAAATTATTTAAAATTATTATTATTTAAAATCAATTAATTAATTATTATTCATAGGAATTATTATTCATAAGAATTATCATTAGTAAGAATTATTGTTAATTTATTATTAAAATTATTAATTAATTATTAAAATTATTAATTAATTATTAAAATTATTATTTATTATTGAAATTATTCTTTATTATTGAAATTATTATTTATTATTGAAATTATTATTAATTTATTATTAAAATTATTTAGATAAGTTTATTAAAATTATTTTAAAAAGTATAAACAATATTTAATTAAATTTATTAAAATTATTTAAATAAACGTTAAAATTAAATAAATTTATTTAAAAAAGGACTTATTAAATATTTTATAAAATAATTAAATTAATAATATATAATAAGACATATATTACTTTTACTATATTAATTATAAAATAATTAATTTGATAATAATAATAATATATTTTATAAATTATTTTATGTTATATATAATATTTTATTTAAAGTACATTGTATTTCACATTATAAAACTATTTGTTACTAATTTTTATGTAAAATATCCTTTAATATTTATTATATATTTTATTATAAATATTATTTATTAATATAAAAATATATTTATAAAATTTAATATAAATATTTACATAATTACTGTAGTTTTTTTTACTTTATAAAATATAAAATAATTACATAAAATATCATTTAATATTTAATAAACCTTTCATAAATAAATTTATTTAATTTTAAAAATTAATTAAATGAACTGAAAAAAAAGTTAATCGCGTGAATCGAACCCTAATCCTCCCGCATAGTAAGCAAGCGTTCTATCAACCATGCTACGGATTCGTTGGAGAAAAGTAAAACTTAATTGTATAAAAGCGTAGCATGAATTTCGAAGGCTATTTTCTCCGAATTGACTGATCATTCGGCGGAATTACACTGAGGGTTGCACACCCTAAAGGGGTACTACATTAAACCAAGTCTCGACCCCAAATGAATTTCCTTGGTCGCGCCCTCTTCTTGTTAGAAAGACTGTGCGCATTGGGCTAGTTATAATTTTTAAAGACATTCAAAGAACTTCCATTATATATATTTAAAAAGATAGATTTTCTTACAAGAAAATTTCTATTAAGCACTGAATTAGGTTTCCGGAAAGTTCGTGTCGATTTTAAAGGAAAATTGAAACGTGGTGCATTTAAATTTTCGTATACATTTAGAAATTTTATAGGCGTACAATCTTTTCTCTTTCTTTTACTCAACTTGAAAATTCTGTCCTCCCAGAATCTCTCAGATTTTTAGGAGGGAAACTTTTTGTCTGAATTTTTATTCCGATAAAATAATTGAAATGTTTCCATTAAAGGAATTTTGCAATGATTTAAATAGTTGGAAATCTATGGACGCGAGATTTGTTGAATGTTTAGTAAACGAGTCAGGACATCCCAAATGAGCTATAACAGCTTTTGCCGAGTTGTCAAAGACATACGAACCCGCGTATTGTCCTCAAAAAACATAACATCCGATTCACTATTTCTGGACATTTTTCTTTAATTAGTCTAATTAGAAGCAATACTTATTTGAATTTATTGTCTCGTTGTTTGGTAAAAGCTCATGATAAAAAAAATTTTTTCAATCCCGCCAGACATAGAGCATGGTCTTTTTCAGATGGACTGGCTTTGGGGGAAGTTAAAGATGATTCATTCCACTTTCTCCAAGACCTTTTTCACTCATTGTTATTATAAATAATCAATTTTCATCCCCTCTCCCTACTAGATTCAAAAATGGAGCGAGTAGAGAGTAGAGCGAGTTGCAAACAGAAATGGTAACCGTAAGATTTTTCTCCGTTAAATTGTAGATAACCCATGCATCAAAACAATTTATGTAGCCAAGCTTCACAAAAGGCTTGCAGATGGTGGATTTTAATGTTAAAACTATTCTCGAACAGGGTTTTAAATTGATTTTCACGTGTGGTGGATGACCTAACTGGGCATTTACCTTCAAGGTTTAAATCACCAGCTTTGAACCTAGCAAACCACTTCCGTACAGTTCTTTCAGCTCTACAAGACCTTCGCCATAAACATCCTATATATTGTTTGCAGCTTATGTGGCATTTTTGCCTTTCCGGTAAAACAAAAGCCTTTAGTATCTATAATGCACTTTGTTTACATATTTAAGGTGTATAAAGCTTACAATAATTACCTTTTCGTAACCAAACCTTTTTCCGAATGTGCCAAAAGTACCGTCTTTTGGAATATATACGCAAGCCATTTGTTTTCAATCATTCTGATGTGTTAAAACCTGTTTTTGTGCCACTTACCGAAAATTGGTACAAACTGCTTGGAAAATCCAATAGTTTTAAAATTTAGACCATGAAAGTATCATGCAAAATATAAAGTTCAGGGGGTAGTCTGATCGTATAAAGATATATATAGAGACATTAACACAAACACCAATACAACAAATATTTATTTACTAAAATTTGGCAGAAACTGATAATTAAGTAACATTACTTGTTTGGACAGTCAGAAATGGATAAAAAAATATATATGAACGAAAATATAAGGATTCTTATTTTCTATAAAATCAGAGATCACACAGAAATTCTCACCTATTGGATTATGTGTATGGAATCTTCAAGCATCAGGGTTGGTAAAGATATTTAGTATATCTAATTTTAAGATCAAATGAATTTACAAAGTTACACTAACAACTTTGGCACTGCAACGTGAATTTATTTGATAATAATAGTCTGGTTTTAAAAAAGAAAAAGAAAAATACATTGAAAATGGAAGAAGTAGATGCTAAAATTTAAAAGGAAAAGAGACTAATGCATTCAACATAGATATCGAGGAATAACTAAGGTCTTAATGAGAAAAAAATACTAGCACTTAACTGCTTTACGAGTACCAAATTTCCCCATATCTTAAGATTTAAGATAAAAAGGTAAACTATATTATTATATAATGGCGGTATAAAAAAATAATTTAAAAACTCAGAATTAAATGTGACTTATTGCGGGAAGCAGCAGAAACTACATTTAGCAGGATAAGGTTTTAAAACTTTAGATACATCAAACACCTACCTTTTTATTTAATTCACTGCGAGCAATATTACCTTATTCGTCACAAAATAAACTACTTCAGAGTTGCAAGAACCAGATAATAGAATTTATTCTAGAATCTTACACAAACTGGATATGTAGTGGCCGCCTTATTTTTTCGTGCTGTTAATCATCAATTTAAAGATGTTGATGGGGTTTGAAGGTGAGAGCCTTTCTCTTCCACCTTGCAGATATAGATTATTTTCCCCCAAGTAAACAGGCTGTTGCTCACCAATGGGAAATATATGCAATTCTCGCCAGTGAAATGAACTGTGGAGAAAAAGGACTTAGAAAGGGAAATAAAAGATTTTTAAAAAAAATTTTTAGGAAGATGCCACATAAATATTGTGCAAAAGGATCAACAACACAATACTCCATTTATTACAAACAAGAGCAAATATTATAAGAGAAAATATTCAGTAATATACTCTTTTTTTTAAGAGAAAAAAACGAAACACTATGATTAAAAAATCTCTATTTTAACGGAAATGAAATATGTGGGAAACTATCCAGAATGAAATTATAATGACAAGGTCATAGAGTATATATCAATGATTTGCTATTATATATTTTATGTCATATTTAGTAACTGATGAAACGTTTGGTTGTTTCATCTAAATTAGGAATAATAGTTTTCATTCGAGGATGATTTTGAAGAACATACTTCAATTTTTTTTAGTTCCGTTTGTTTGATATTTTGTGATGCTCAAGTATTGCGATTTACCATATTCTATTGATGAAAATTCACATAAACTTGCTGACCATTGAAGAGTTTGAACACGATGAGAATCCAGAAATTTTTGAGAGATATATAGTGCCTGGACTCATCACGTAGGAAAATGGCTTAAGAATCACGATCCTTAAAGGGCAACAAAAATAGACACAGAATGTCAATAATATATTGTGACGTTGTACCATCTACAAATTATTAGGGCTGTTATTGCAGCACCTGGCATCTTTAAACAAGAATATAGGTAACTGTAACAAAAGAGTTTGCCTTGAAGAGCTGACAGAATCTCCTCCTCGTTCAAATACGATTGTCATCTGCTTAAGGATTGAAGCGAGACTTGTTGACTTTGTACAGCAATATGAGTTGTTGGGCATCACGATGTTGGGATAGATTCGACTTGAGACAGATTTAGTGTCTTGGGAGTATTTATATAAAATGAAAGTTGTCTTAAAGTAAATTAATTGTATGGTGTTCGGGAACAGAAAATTAAGCTATTAAGGCAGTTAGGGTCCATTGTATAATCAGTCGATCTTGTCTCACATTCGTGCTCTTTAATCTTGTAGAGTTTTATTTTCGCTGAGAGATAAATACATTTCAGTACAATCACTACTGCCAGCATCTTTATGAAACTGTACAGCATGTCCATACAATTATCTGATTATTGTTGGAAGTGACTAGCCCATCTCAATAATTCAATTTCATTTGAAGTTAGCTATAATTTTCTAATACTTCGTAATGTCTCCAGGAAATTGAAGCAGAAGTAATAGGAGAAAAAATGCCCCTTTTCTTCTATTTTTTATGGGATGAAACATAGAAATTATTTAATAGGTTATATTGTAAGCATTTATAAAGCGCAATCTACTGTTAATATTCATAAGCTACGAAAATTTAACCATTTACAGTTGAGTGATAAATAAATTTAATGTCGATTTGGTTATTTTTTGCGAAATGTTTTTTTTCAAAGAGTGTATATTTTCTCAAATACATTTGCTCAATGTTTCTCCTTTAGTGTTTGGTGAAATGGGAGATGGGTTGGAGAAAGATATTAAATTTCTATAATGCATGCGTATATTGCTTATTGTTTAAACGAAGTTCCACAAATCATAAAAGAGCAAATGGTTTTTAATGTTACTTGTTACTAGATAAAACACGTGAGATACATTATAACACAATGTTCTACAGAAAAGTAAACAATATGGAATGATAATTAACGTTGTCAAACGACAATAAAGAAATTAAGAGTTAAATTAGTTATCTTCATTTTTGATGCAGCCACAAGTAAAAGATGCTTATTTTTAAAAGTTGTGCTGAAATTTTTAAAAAAAGTTATTACACTTTAATCGACGAATTTCATTTCGTTTGTTACAAATAGTAGAAGATTCAAGAATTCTGTGGAAAAAAAATCCTTTTTGAATGTTAAAGGCGCAATTCTCCATTTACTTTGATAATCAACAGTGATAATTCATATAACCATATTTTCAAAATCCTCATAAAACACGGTTTTAGTATATTCATGAATTCTTCATCCATTATTTGTTTTTAAAAAAAGGCTTAAAAATTGACAGAGAAAAAAAAATTTATGAGGTGTTCGAATAATCCAACAATATATTGATACTGAAGTCGATTTGTGATGAAAATTGGAGCTATTTTGAAATATTTCAGATAAATTCGAATTTTTTACCTATTTACAGAATAGATCTCAAGTAATATTTAAAAACAACTTAAAGAAGGTTGAACGTTTCCTTACACAATTAAAAATACTATTTCAATTCAATAGAATCTGCTATATAATAAAATGAGATCATAAGTTAATTTTATTTACTTTCAGAAGTTGATCCTCAATATAAGGACGCTGTTTTGCAGTGCTTAGTTTATTTTCACAGTTTTTAATACTTGAAATATTAATTTTAGCGTTATTTTTTAAAAATTTATTCCAATCACAGACATATTGTTTAATTTATTTAGCAATTAATTATCTGATATATATCAACTTTATTTTTTTAAATTTAAAGGAGACTTATAAAATGCTAGTGTTTTCTTTTTCATTTTAAATGATTTTGAAATTGTAAACGGATAAAATATAATTGAGATAAAAGGAAAAAAAAACCATTTTCCATTGAAAATTAAGAAATAAAATGGAGACGAACGACACACACACAGACGAAGCATGTAACTCAAAACAAAACATGCACGAAGAATATGATTTAAAAATTACTACGAATATACAGTGCAATAAACAAAGCAAAGCCGTTTTAGCTTTTTTAATACATTCTTTTTTTCATTTTGTGAGTCATAATATTAACAGAAAAATTTCACAATTAACAGTCGAATTTTAATGTTCAGTTTCTTAAATTAAATAATTTCTTAAAATGACAATTGTAAAATAGTAATATTGTTCTTATTCTGTCATTTCATCTTTACTCAAATTTATAAACTTTAACTTCAAAGCATTGAAATATAAAGGAGGGAGAAGGGAAGGAATATTACTCCTTGGTGTATTGAAGTTATAGAGGCAGCAGGGGCGTAGCTACCACCGTATCAATGATACGGGGCCCCCACGCTTCGGGAGGCCCAAAATGCATAAGCAGAAACTCGTAAAAGGTTAAGGGGCCCCAGAAGAGGGCCCCAATGAATTTTGATACAGGGCCTACCCAGGGCTAGCTACGCCAGTGAGGGGCAACTGATTTTTCTTTCAGTTGAGCGAATCAATTTCCTGAGAAGTGCTTTAGAGCAGTGTTCCGCAAGTGAATGATCAAGTGATTCCAATGATCAAATGGTACCGGGCCGCACAAGAAACATTAAATTATTTAGTGTGGTATATTTTTTTTCGATTTGAGCTACTTTTTATGAAAATCACTTTATATTCCTTGTTAAATCACTTTATATTCCTTGTTAAATCACTTTATATTCATTATTTGGTGTAGCTATATTTTATTCTAATGTCACGATTAAATACATTTGAATTAAAATTATTAAATCAAAACAGTCTAAAATATATAAAAAATCAACGTTTTCACCTCAGCGGGCCGCGGTAAAGTTAACAAACGTTGACCAGCCCGCGGTGATAAAAAGGGTGCGGAACACTGCTTTAGAGCTTTGAACCCCACCAAATGATGCTTCACTTTTTTCTACTAATTTAATAAATGAAGTTGAAAAGCTTTTAAACTTTACTCAGTCTGAAAAAAAGAACACAAAATCGCCCAAAAAAAGTTGCCAAATCAAAAAAATCATTAAATTGAATGTGTTCACCGAAAGATTTTTTTTAAAAAAACTTGAAATTTCCGAAGAAAAACAGTGTTAATGTAATAAATGTCATTCATCATTTTAAAAATTACACACATGGCTGAAAACGACTAAGCTTCATCATTATTGCAACAATTAGAAATTTAAAAAATATTTATATATTGGGAAAAGAACAATAAAATTTTGTTCTATAGTAGAATTTTGTTTCTCCAAAACTCTGAACTCTGAGACAGTAAACTCTTTTAATGTTGTCGTGCAAAAGGGCACCTGGGGAGATATATTGGAAAGCTATCCAGAGAATAAGGAATAATTGAGTAAAAAAAAAAAAAAAGTATTAAGACGATTGGAAGAGAGAGAGGAGAATAAACCTCAAAATTCTTATGAAAAATTTATCATTAGTTATTGACAGTGGTGCACGCAGGAATTTTTCAAGGAAGGAGGGTGGTGCAGGATCGAAAAAGTCAACCACCGCCCAACATATTCTTTTACTTTTGTCGGTTTTCGAGAACAAAAAACAGTAAAAAATTCATTACTGAATAGATAATTAGCATTAGTTAATAAAATTAATTATTAATAACAAATACTTAATTAAACTTTACGTACTATGTACAGGGTGGCCACAATTAAACTGCAAGTGTTCAAGGGATTCTGGACAGAAAACCACTGGGAATATTCCAGTGAAATTTGGTATCTACACATTTCAAAACATGCGCAAATCAAATATGCAAACAAGAAAATCGCCATTTGCATCCGATAGATTGCGCTGTGCCGTTTCCCCACCCCCTGCATGTTTGATTTTCGCATGTTCTGTGAAACGTGTAGATACCAAATTTCACTGGAAGATTCACCGTAGTTTTCTCTCCAGTACCTCTTGAACACTTGCAGTTTAATTATGGCCACCCTGTACATAAGATTATAATCAATCGAAAAAAAATCAAGGGTTATGGGGAGGGGGGCCAAACGTAGGGACCCCCTCCTTCGTGTGAGCCTGATTATTAAAAAAAAAGGCCATATAAGAACTTGATATGTATGATAAATCCAAGATGCACTCTTTCGCCAAAAAACTGAAACCGATACTAATAAGTTCATAACTTTTCCAAGCAATTTTTTTTTTTTTTTCTTTTTCAAGGACTTTCTGTGTCTTACACAATCCTATGTGGAAATTTGTTTACTCAAATTCAATTTTTTTGTTCAGAATTTTTCAAAATTACTATCAGTGTTTTTAAAGCTGTGCAAAAGTGTGGATTCTTGATCAAATTCTTTGCAAAGGTAAACTTTGTTATGAAACCAATTCAATTTATATCCATTGGATAGGATACCAATTGATATAGAAGTGCTACGCGCCAAGCAGCGCTTGTCGTCGTTTCTTACAGAATTCAAAATGGCGGCCTAGTTGTAACAAATCGTTAGGAAAATAATTTTAAGGAACTGTTTTAAAATATATTGAAGCATATTTCAAATAAAGAATTTAGAAATAGATTGAAAGAGTAACCAATATCAATCAATAATTAATATCAAAATACAGTATAATAATATGTAATTTATCATATTAATATAATAATGCATTATAATAATATGATTATAATTATAAATTATATAAAATATAAGAATTATTATACGTAGTAGTTATATAAAATAATAATCATGTAATATAATTTAATAATAATCGTATTATATAATTATATTATATTAAACATAAAATAATTACATAATATATATTAAAATTAATCAATAATGAATATCAATTAATAATTTCTGATAACATGCAATATTCTAAAAACTGCGGGTTCCCTCAATGAATTTCCTCGAACAAGAAACGTTTAAAAATGCATTATTTGAAAGAAAGTGGAAATGCCCAATTTGAACAATAATTAAAAGCATAGCCCTCATATTCTTTTTCAAAAATATCCTGGTACTCGCCAATGATATTAGAAATATCCATATTCGAAAAAAACACAAAATACAACAGAAGACTGAAGCAGTAAATTGGACAATGATAGCAATGAAAATGGTTCCATTTTCAAAGAAATCGAAAAAGAATCGTCAGAAATTAATACAGCTACCGCGGGGGAAAATAAACACACACACACACAAGTAATATTAAAAAAAATTATGTCAACTCCTACTTTGGTCAACAAAGAAAAATTTTATTTTAGTTACTTTTTATTAAATGATTACAATTAATATAAATATGTATATACATACGACAGAATCACAATATTAAGTGGCAAAATAGAAAGCGATTTTCCATTCTATATATGGTGTTGGACTATTATTTTTGTTTGTTACTATTTATTCATTAATTACATTTAATTGAAGAATTAATATTTGAAAAAACTGTATTAACATCAAGTTTCATCCACTAAAAAAATGTATTTGAACTTGAGTGGATTAATAATGTATATTTTATTAACGACTGAAAATTTGTGAACATGTTTTTTATATATATATATAGGGAGAGAGTGAACTAATAGTATATATAGGAATTGAATTAACTATAATATGTGTCATCCCCATGGCAACCACATTACCAAACGTTAAAAATGTCAAGGTAATCATATTATAATGTTATCGCTCATCTTGGTAAACATAAACAACAACTTGGCGTCTAGCACTCGGATATCAAATTAGCACCCAAGTAGTTTTCTATACATGATGTATCCAACCGTGAAACTTGTCTGAAACCAAAACATTCTCATACAATACAGTTTTTCTAATGGTAAGAGACATCTATGGTTGACAAGTGATTTTTTGACTTGCCTAAGGACCATCAAAATAGCATTTGAAAGCGATAATCGCCTACTGAAATTTCTATCTAAGGAAACTTATGAGGAGATGTTAACAAGCAAATATCCACTTCTAGATATATCCATTATCTTTTTAACCGATGATATCAATATGTTCTTAGCTTTCATTTGACAGTGATGCCATTGAATATATGTTCAGTATTTAGCAGCAAATGAATGGTGGCAATGATATTATGGATGTAAGATCCACAATATAATCTTTGGCAAAAATTTTAAAAAGAGGTCTTTACATTTCTTCAAAGCATTCTGATGTTAGAAAAATAAAGAAATATATTGGTGTTTCTCATACTGTTTTGAAAAAAAAAAAATGAACTATCTCTACCACATGGAAATGTAATTTTTCTCTCCATGATCATGCTATGTGTTTACTGGATGGACTAAAGCACTCCATTGGTAAGTCTTTTTATATTTCAATATATAAAAAGATTATATATATAACCAATGGAGTCTTACCAATTTTTTTATATTTTCTTTAGATAAGTTTCAAATTTTCAGAGATAAAATATGGTTAAAAATTACCATACATTATATAGTAAAAATAATATACAGCTTTGCTTTTTATACAGCTAAATTTATTATAGATCTTTGTCTCCAAATGAGGTAATTTTCTAAATGGATATTCTTAAAGGCATTTCTAACACAAATATTGCATTATTTAAATACTTACTTGCTTGAAATGCTAAATGAATCTTAATTTTTAATCTGCTTTTATTAAAATAATACTGAACTAGAGCAATAAATATTTGGACATTTAATAATTCAATGAACCTTGGGTTGGCGACTGCTTTTACACAACAATAATACAGTAGAACTTTGTTTTCTACTTCAGTTGAGCTTCATGGTCCCTACAACCGACAAATACCAAGATTTGTTTACTTTGTTTCCCTTTATGAAATAGCTAATCAAATTGAGTTAAAAAATGTATTCTATAAATGCTGAGAAAAAACTCTTATGCAAACTCCAAGGAAAGTTAAGTATAATAATTTTTTTAAAAAAACTAGCAATAAATTAACAATGAAAAATAATAGTTGAATCCTAGCACGCCCCCTAATTTGGTGAGAAAAATTTAGCGCCAACTTTTTTGGCGATAAAGTTTACAATATAGCAACCCCACAAAATAAAAAGAAATAATAACCCTACTCGGATCGGATATTGACGTAAATACGTCTTTAAAATGGTTTCCATAGTAAGAGGCAATTAAAAAAAAACGAATGATAACGAAATCGTGGGATACAGTTTGGTGTTGCAGCTACATATCTCTATCATCTCTATCCAAAATTCAACTACACCAATGGATAGCTAAAGGATCAAAGAATTTATTAAGCTAAGTAAAGACTGTGACTCTTCACACGCGGGGGAGAGGGGAGCACCACCACTGAGAGGTAATTTTGCTGCGTTTCGAGATTTTCATTTAGTAATTTGACTCGGAGAAGCTACGACGTTCATTTTAGTTTCAATCGATAGCTCTCATCAAAATCTATCGATTGTATATAAAAAATTTGTGTAAAGAAGTGACAATGTGAATATAATAAGGTGTTAAAATAAAAAGTATTACCAAAATTATGTAATATCGGCCTATACACGTCAAAAAGCCAAGTCCAAATACAAAAATCGTATACGGTTGGAAAGGACTTCTCAAGACCAATCGAATGGTACAACTAAAACACCATAAGACCAAATCAAGCAGTGCCGGGAACGTAAAAGAATGAATGTGACAGAGCGGATCAACGATGGTAGCCAGTACATCTGCTTCTGGAGCAGTTGAAATCATGTAAGTGGATGACAAAATCGCTTCTATATTGACACCGGACTGTGTAGGCATCGATTGTGTACGATCGTCGTTTATGGCAGCGTTTCTCAAACTGTGGGGCGCGTCCCCTGGGGGGTCGTGATAACTTTACGAGGGGGCGCTAGCTTAGTGAAAAGTCGAAAACAAAAAATTATTTACTTATTGAAAGTAAACAAACAAAATACATTCTGATATAATAAAAAATAAACAAAATGCACAATGTACTTTACAATTTACTTAACAATACTAAGTTAAGAACAGTCACCCAACCGGTATAGCGGTCAGCGACGCTGACTGCGGTGCCGTAGGGACTGGGTTTGAATCCCGGAGAAGACATGGATGTTTGTAAATGTATAGTGCCTTTGCGGCATGGGGGTACTCTAAATAGTTGTCGAGCCGCAAGTCCTCTCGAGTGGTTGGTGGAAGGGGAAGAGAGGTGGGAGGCCCCTGGCCACCCCCAGGGTTTTCTCCCTCTAAGTTGGGGTGGAACCGAGCAAAATCGTACTGTCACCTGCATGGTGCTCAAAGCTAAGGCTAACGACAGGCGTAAAAATTCTAGCCCTTAGCCGCGATGAATTTCGTGGGGCTCGATCTGACTTCGTCAGGCAGGTGGCATTAGTCACAACAACAAGTTAAGAACAATTTTATAATTACCAGTGACCCCATGGGCTTTCCAAATCAACACTTATCTTGATAATTTGTACGGTTTAAGTTTAATCACTTTACTGCCGATTTAAAGTCGCGCGATTCGCTCCCCAATGCCACCGTTTTCCACGTAGGCACGCCAATGTGAAGTATTGGGGGGAGGGGGATTCGCAATAAGCAAATTCTCTTAAATAAGTAAATCCTTCGCAAACACTGTCAATGTCCTTTTACTGCATTTCAGAGCCTTCGGAATTTTTTATGGATAGCAGTGAATAGAAAAGATCGTACTTCGGAAAGACGTATATATACGTCCGGAAAAATTAATGCTTTGACTAAGCGAGACGTTTATTTACGCCGGTAACACTTAGGAGGTTAAAGTCGTATTGCAACTTTTGCTTCAAAGTATAGTATCATTGAATGCAATACATTAATATTGTATGGAAGGGGGGCGCGACGAAAAATCTGATTAAATATTGGGTCGCAAGCATTGAAAGTTTGAGAAGCACTGGTTTATGAAGATAAATTGGGCAGCAGCTAGTGCACGCTTCACTACGACGTTTGTCAACAATCCATTCGAACATAAATGTGATGTGTGTGATCGTCTATGGTTTCCGCGCTCAATGAAGCCATTAAAAGAAAAACACTTACCGCTTCTTAATAATATTTTCCCTGGAGAGCTAGTGGGGCCGACTTTAAACTGTGCGATACGTGTAAAAAGTCACTGAACTCGGACAAAGTAGTCACGTTGGAACAGATTTGTGTATCCACCTAAGCAACATGGGTTGCCGCATTAGATCCGATCAGTGCACGTCTAGTATCACCGCGACTGTCATTCATGCGGATACATCGGTTGCGAAGCCATTAATGTACCCGTGGATGTGGACACAATGGTGCAGCAGCTACCTCGTCAATTGGACGATGATCAGGCTTTAAATGTTAACATGAAGAACATGATACATAAATCTACATATCTGAGTAGCTTGGTCAAAAAGTCAGTGGTAAGAGCTTGGCTACAATACTTACTTGGTCAGCCATTGTATAAGCATTACAAGATTATAGTACACTGGGATTCATTTCATGCTAACACAATAACCAGTTGGGTGGCAGCCAACGCCATCAGTGATGATCCGATCGAGCATCTACAGTATGACAGGAGTGCACCGGAGTCGGAGACTCTGCTTGCAAAGCAAAATTTAGAAATCAGCGTGACTTGGAGGGAAGATTCCATGCCAATGAATGTGCCTGGCTTTGATCTGAGATCATATTGTAATATACTGCTAAACGCAGACAACTTGCAACTACATCATCGATGGCGGTATCATCATCATCATCAAGTCGCAAAGCCGGTGGAGTCGCCATGTATGGCAACATCAATAGGTTCACTGATTGCAATAGAGTTAACATTGACATTTCGGAAATTAATTTGGAAATGAAAGATGCAAAGGCTGTGGTGATGTCTGTCTAAAAGTAAAAGTCAATGGCATCTTCAAATTCATACTAGAGGGTGTGTACATCCATCCGGGCTCAGCGTTAGCAGAAATTGAACTATTTATGTTACGATCACTATTAAATTATTCCAAAAATATCGCTAAAATTATTCCCAATTATGATCCTGATCTTACTACACCAATTATGATAGTCGGAGACGCTCATTGCCCGGCATCATGAGTGAGTGAGTGAATATTAACGTCTCACTGTTCAGC
>BMAV01004045.1:284598-307627 GCA_019973955.1 Trichonephila inaurata madagascariensis
TTTTTTTGGAATTACATGGATAATTCTGGATTTATTTTCATCACATTTATTATCTGGAGCAGAAATGAATTTTTTTATACTATTCACTAACTTATGTGATATCAACTATTTTTCGTAAATTGCTATTTTTTCGAAAAACTATAAACGAAAAAAGAGAAAAGTAATGAAAAATGTGAAATAAAATACCGTACTGTAAGTATATATTCACTTCCAAATTATATCTTTTAACTATTACATCGAAAAAAAACTCAGTATGAAATAATCTTTTTGTTGAGTATAATTAATCAGCTATGAATAAATATAACGGAGGAAAATTCAGTAAAGTATTTGAATATTTCGAAAAACATGAGTGATTATCTCCTTTAGAAATTAAGATAATGAGAGAGATAAAACAAATAATACATTTAGAATAATAAGATACATGAAATTTCTGGATCAGATAAATGATTACTTTCCTTAGTACATCAAAAAATTAAAACTACGTGTAATTTGACATTTATGTCTTGTATTTGTAAAATTAATGTAATTTACCTTCGTATTTAAATGATAATAATTCTCTTTACTTTGAAAGAAAAACTTTAAAAAATGAACTTGATTGAGAAATGCATTAAGTTTTTTAAATCTGATTTTGATTCAACTTTTTTTTCAAAGTGAATTCGAGAAATCGTCATAAGTACTGCTATAACTACCCTGGTAATATTTCCAGAGAACATAAGCTTTAAACAATTATCAGAAATGCAGTGTGTCACTACCCAAGCATTTTCTGCGAGGAGAAACGTATCGCATATGCAACCGATTCTTCCCAAAGATACACCTTGGCGATGTACCTTCAGCTAGAAAAGAAGGATTTGGCGGTGGAAAATCCCAGCCCCTTCTTAAATGATACTGGGCTGGAACTCGTGACAATGCCAGCCACGATCCGATACTCATACCACTAGGCTACCGCGGCCACTGCCCGGCTTCATGCTCAGCGAGTTCAATTTGTCTTACATCGAAACTTCAACAACTTTAGGTAATACCTATATTGATTTAACATTTACCAGAAATCTCGATGTATGCGGTATATGTCGTTTTTTTCGTATCGCAGATCTATAATTAATAAAGTTATGTTATAACACAGTAATTATTTGTTTACATGATTTCTTTCCTGAACCCGTTGAATGGAAATAATTGCCCTCATAAAAAAAATGAAAACCCGGAGGACTTCTTAGTGTTCAAATATGATTTTGACATTCATAAATAATAACATTTTTTATTAAAAAAAAATATTAACCATTACGTGACGTATTCACGTACAACACACGGCCGTGTCCATGCCACAGCCACACCCTTTTTTTTTCAAGATTCAGATAGTGGTCGACCGTCTACGCCGGTTGTGTAAGAGATTTTTCTAGAAAGCTGAAAGTGAAGGAATGAGTGGATTTTTTCTTTTGTAGAATGAAACAACTGCATAAATATAATGTCTTTTATAGAGAAAGGGAGATACGTTGATTAATTCACAATCCGGACGATGTTTTATTATCACTAATGTACTTTAAAAGCAATGGTTTTTTCTTTTTAGAGCCATTTTGAAACCACGTTTTTGCATTTCAGAAGCTCAACGAATGGTTTTTTTTTTTCTTTTTAATGAAAGAGGTAATAAAGAAATTATTACTTTGTGTATGAGTGAAAGATTGAAAATATTTCATTATGGATGTCAAATATGGAAAGAATACGCTTTTGTTTGAAAGAAAAGGAGATTTGGCGAATTTTTGGGCGATTTTACACCAAATTTTAGCTATCCTGTTTTCCGGTCTGGTTCCGCGGGCTTTTCGATTTACGGGGCATTTTCCAATTAGAGTACTAATTTCAACAAAAAAAATGCTGATTCACACACACTCGCAACGGTTAATAAGCAAATTTTCAATGTTTTCTTGCAGATGAAGTTCTTTGATATTTATCAATCAAGAAAGGAAAGGCATATATAGATATTTACATAGATTTTTATATTCATTTCAAGAGGATAATAGCCTTTGTGTGTGTGTGTTGCTCCCTATCCCACAAGACCTGAACTGAACTTCTAGCGCATCGTTCTTTTCCTCTTGGATTCTAGACTGTTAAAACGTAATCATAATTCTCTTCAGTGCGATATTTCAGGACCAGAAATTAGAATTTCTCCTTTTTTTACTTTTATAAATATTTGTTTTTGATTTGGTAGATTAATTCTTTGACAATTATTAATTTACTGAATGATTAATTTAAATTTTAAAAACCCTAGTTATTTTGTAAACCTTTAAATATTTTAACTTGTTCTCTAACCATGACTTCCATTTACTGTTTTCCCTAAGTACAAGAAAGTTCTATTTGAAACAGCTTATTTTTTTGTATGCCAGGGGAAAACCAACATTTTGAAAAGAAGGAATAGTTAACATATTGTTTTGTTATGAATTATGTAAAAATTTCTCTCTTTTTATTTCATTAGAGAAACTGACCTGGTCAATTTAGAATTTTTGTGTTCTTTATGCAATTTTCTGATGTAGTTTGCTAAGAAAAATTCTCTTTCTGATGGCTATGTGTGGATTTATAGAAATTCAAGGGATAACAAGATTTATGGCTCAACGAAAACCATACAACATGGATTTTTGTTCAGTTGCAGCAGGCTCATATTGCAGTGATGTAGAAAAATCTTCTCAAAGTTAAGTAAACTTAGTTCCTTAAATGCCTTACCCTATTGATGAATATTGCCCGCATAAATAAGCCTTTGAATAGAAAAGTTCTCAAAACTTAATTTGCTTTTTATTATACATTATTTTTTTTAAATTCTTATGTAAAAAAAAAAAATTTTTAATTTTAAAAAAAAATCTATTTTGTTTTTTAATACAATTACATTAAATGTATAAGGTTCAATATCTTTTCTGTATTTAAAATAGAAATAATTTAATTTTATATCTACTTGGAAGTAATTGTGGATTATTCATAACAGCTAATTTATCTAGGTTTCTTTTTATTTATAGATATATGTATGTATATTTTACCAGAAATTTTAAAAAGACATTTCTTACATTCATTTAAATTATTTAGTTCATTGGGTTTTTTTTATATTATTAGCATCAAATTATATTAGTTTTAAAAATATTTTATCCTATTCGTTTTTGTTTTTTTTCTTTTGAAAGAAAAATATCGTTAGCCCCGATACATTATCCTAATAGCTTCTAGGTTCTAAATAATTTCAATTTTAATACTAAAACAAATTATTATTTTTATTTTAAGGCTAATTTGTAATGAACAACAAAATAAGATTCATTATATTGTAAATTTAGTGAAAGTTTTGTGCAGAACTTTACTAAATTTAATACACCATATTTACTCGAATCCACGACATATTTTTTTCCAATATTAAAGTTACTGAAAATCGATTACGGCTTAGAATAGAACTTTAAAAAAAATGTATTGTGTGGATTGTGCAATTACAGGTTCTAAACTATTTTTCATTTTCTTCAAAGCCTTGTTGAGAATTTGGGGTGCAACTTACTTTCAAGTAAATACAGTAAATCAAATTAACTTGTCATTTTTCTAAAATTTCTAATCTATGCTTCCATATTAAAAATTTATTTTAGAAAGAATATTTAGAAGCTTCATTTTTAGGCTGTGTGCCTCATATATTACTAATAAAATTTTACATAATTTTTTATATTTTTTTCGAATATTTGTCCTTTTATCATTCAGTTACCTTATATATATGCTCCTCCCCCTACCAAGAGAATTTAAGAAAAGCCTATATAATAGTGTTCAATGCAAGATAAAAAATAGTAAACGTTTTTCTATTAGCTCATACTGAATTGAAATCAAACTTATTAAATTGAAATATTTTCAGTCATAAATTATTAATTTATTCCAGAAGATAAATCTTATATTTTTTACAGAAACATAATGAAAAGTGTCCTTGTTTACTATGAGCAAGGAGCATTATCTAGTCAGGAAAAGTTGCATAGCCTGTGAAGAGTAAGTTTTTCAGACAAATTGTCAAGCCTCTATTATAACTGCTTGCACCTCCAGTGAAGCGATGCTGCGATATTTACTCTAAAAGAATCATCAAAAAGGATTTTAAACCTTTTTTTGCTCCACATTCTAAATAACCTAAGCAATCAAAATGACTACTGCTTTTTAAATGAATGGGAAATTTTTATTGATATTTGTTTCTCTTCCTTTGGTTTATCTTTCATAATGTTATCATGGTATTTCTGTTGGTCTGTATTATATTAATGGTTTTATTATATAATTACTAGAAAATATGGAACTAGTTTGATATCACGGGGCTTGGCGCGAAAAAGGATTCATGCCAAACAGCACTTGTCACTGGAATGGAATCCTAGATGGGTGGCCTAGCGGTATCAAATCATCAGGAAGATAATTTTAAAGAATTGTTTTGAAATGTATTTCAAAAGAAGAATATAGGAAGAGACTGAAAATAACCAAGATCAATCAATAAATAATGAATAATAATATAATATAATAAAAAGTAACATGTAGGTACTAATAACATGCAGTATATAATAATCTTACAATTTAATAGTAATTATGTATAATATTCATCTAGTATGATTTAATTATTATATATAATAAGAATAATATAATATAATTAAATAGAAATTATAAAAAAAAGAATAATCATTGTCTTGTAATATTATTAAAAGTATACATAAGAATACTCGTGTAACGTAAAAATTATAAATAACATAACATAACAAAATAATAATTAAAAGAACAAAATAATAATTATAAATACAATAAAAAAACAATTATTAATAATGAATTTTGTAATTAAATATAATAATGAATCACAATTGAAAAGTGCTGAAAACTTGCATCATTCCAAAAACTGCAAAAATATCAAGGTAACCATATTTTAATGTTATCGCCCAACTTGGCAAACATAAACAACAAGGTGTGTGCCCCGTGATATCAAACTAGCATCTTTATCTTATTAGCATTAATGTCTGAAATTTATTGATGAACACATGAAAACTTATTAACACTTAAATTAATACAAATTTTTATCAAAAACATACTTTTTTTTAAAAAAAAGTCCTAATAAGGCCTTTGGTAAAATCCTAGGAGAGCCCACACCCTTGGCGACAAACCAAAAAAAGCGCCAAGCGAAACCGATAATAGCTGCAAATGAATATAGCGGGATAAGGTGGATGCGTAATGAAAATATATATAAACAATACAGGAATTAAACATTTAAGATAAAAAATATAAAATCATCTCTTATTGCTGATCTTTTCCGAGTGTAGTGTACAGCGTAACAGATTTTAATAAAGCCTTAAAGGCCTCATTGCTAAGCGAATGATCGTGTGAGTGCCCCCATATTTATTCTGCGAGGTAATGGTCAAACATACCTTCGGCGTGGCTGGTACGATTTCGAAGAGAGCAATTTATTGCCGACCATGTTACATCATGCCGATCATTATATTTAAGACATTCATAACTCAAAGCAATCAATCCTTCCTTCATACATCATTCAATCAATTCTTTACCTTTCGCATTCAACAAAGTAAAAAATTCTAAAGTATATTCCCTCATACACGCAGCCATACTTCCAGCCTGGAGCCCAACAACAATATTAAATTCGAAATGCCCGCCGACAAAATATGAAAATTCCAGTATTAATTAGGGTTACCAAGATGGCACAATTATCGCCAATCAAATGATTTGCGTCAAGGGTGTGGGCTCTCCTAGGACCAAACCAGGCCTTTTTCTAAAAATTAATCAGTTTATGTTATCAAATGCTAAATGTTAATATGGTCTTATTAAATTATTAATACATTCAAATGAGAGGATATATTTTAATGTATAAAAGATTCTCCATCATAGCACATACTTGTGGAATTTAATTCTATGGAAAAAATGCTTTCTTAAAGCTCATAATTCATTTGGCTTTAATTGTAAATTTTCTAAAGTAATATTTAAAAAATAATTGATGTGTACAATTTTTACATATTAAGCATTTGATTAATTGTAGAAAAAACTAGTCACTTTTTTTTTATTTGATTTTATGATAATTTCAGTTTAACTGAAGACTACATATAAAAATTAAAATTTATAAAAAAGGGTGCTTTTTTAAAAAATTTTAAACTAATTTTGCTACAATTCTTTTAAAATGTTTTATTTTACAATATTGTAAATAACTACAATAGATAAAAATTACTACATTTATAACTATTGTGTGTATTAGTGTGTGTTTTTCCATTAAATTTTGGAATATTTTAGTAGATTTTGATACATACATGTGCACATTTAAATTTATGCTTCTTTTTTCAAAAGCAGATGTTTTCCTACTTTTAGTAATATAGGACTGAATAGTTCAAAATGTAACCTGTTTATTGCATCACTTTAATACATATTATTTTAAATTAAAAGATATGCATACTTTTAACTACATTAATGTATGAATATATTTATTTGTTGTATAATGCAAACAGTCTAATTCAAGTTTTTATTCATTCATATGAAAAAAATCTAAATTAAAAACCTTGCTATTAAAAAGTAACTGCTGAAATGATAACATTGCACTAAGATGAATTTTTCAAAAACTTTTGTCTTCAAAATGAAAACAGTAAATATATTATATTTATTGTGCACATAAAGTTTTGACTGAAAAAAAAATTTTAATTAATACTTAAGAACTTATGTAACAATATGATTTTCTCAGTTTTAATAATTTAAGTCATAGGTTCTCAACATGGGTGATAACGACCCCTTGTAGGCATTTAAGGCTTTGGGGGGCAGTAAAAGACCCAGAGTAAGTTAGGGGTTTTTGAAATGTTATGGAGGGGCATGGGTAGATTAACCGAATATAGTCTAAAAGAGACTAAAAACACATGCTGATTGTGTACTAATGAAAGTAAACTTTAATACTGGTTACCTTTTGTTGATTGTATGTATTTAAAATTGTATATTCATGGCAATAGCTATTTCAGATTTGCAAATAAAAAAAATTGGGGGCCTTAAAAAATATTTTCTATTAGTAAAGGAATATTTTTTAAAAAATTAATTTTTGTTTTCACCATGTATTACGTACAATCTTATTTCTTTGGAGTGGGAGGGGGGTGATATCGAAATATTCTCTAGAAAAGTTCCAGTTCAAAAAAGGTTGGGAATGTATGATTTAAAAGAACAGTATTTATATGCAACAAAAATTATCCTAATGAACTGGTTATGAAGGATTTAAATAGTATTTATTTTTTCATTTTAAATTTATAATAGTATATTATAGAATTTTTTATAATTTTTCTTTATTTAATGCTAAAAATTTATATTTCTCAAGTCTGTTATGTAATAACTACCAGGATTTTTTTAAAAAAATTTAATTCATATTAAAGGATATATGAATAGAATTTAAAATTCTCTGCATTTTATAAGGAAATTATAAATTGTAATTTTTTAAATGATAGCTCTAACACTTTATTACGTATATTTTTAGACCAGAGCTTGGAAATTAGTTCTGTATTAATAACTTTTTAGCTTCCACAATACTTAAACAGAATTAGTTAACTTTTTAAAATAAGATTATATGTTATAAATAATGCAAAAATATAAAAATAGGCAACATTTTCTTTTAAACATTTGTTGTAAAAAATTAAAAATTTAATTAAATTTTTATAACAGGGGTGTCAAACTTGTCAGCTGCATGCAACTCACAACAAACATTTTTGTAGCCCAGCCAGTATATTCGCTTACAATATTATATAAAAAAATATCAGAATTTTTTTCTCCTGAAGTATGAAAGATAGCAGAGAAGAGATGTCAAGTGTCAGTACATGAACACTAAATTTTTTTTTTTTTTTTTGTTCTTTTATGTTTATTCTAATGTATTATTCAATGTAAACTTACATTTCTATGAATATTTTTTTTTCAGTCCACCTAAAGTTAAACCTTGTTTGTTTGGCCCAAGTTAGCCTTAGAGTTTTTAATACTCTTGTTTACAAAAAGGGAACCTTAAATAAATAGCATTGTAATTATATTATGTTTATAAAGAGAATATATATATATATATAACCAAACACTATTGAGTAACAATTTTAACCAGTGATTTATATCATTTAATTACATCAAATGATGTTATCCATATGATTTAAATTCATAACTGTTTTTCAGGCATTGTTCATACTTTATTTTACATATATAAATTAAATAAATTAAGAATTAATGTTTTTCTCCAAAAGATACTGTATTATTCATAGCGTTAATAAACTATATGTTTAAATTCAAGAACATACATAATTTAGGTTTTTTTTTTTTTAAAAAAAAACAGTCCAGAATCTAAATCTGTCTAATTTTTGTGTTTAAATTTTTAAAAACTTGAAGCTTTTTATGAAATAAAAAATATATTTTTGATTTTTAAATTCATTATAAAATTATATAAATAACTTATACTGAATGTAATTTATCTTTAATGCAAGCTATACAATCTCACACTTTCAATAGATGCCATATAAATTTGTAAAAAAAAATCCATTCAAAGTAGATTCATTCATTAAAAGTGACTCCTAATGCAAGTGTAGCAGGAAGAAATATAGGGAGATTATATGCTCAGTTATGAAGGTATAAAGAAAAAATTTAAATTGAGCTTTAAAAAAGAAAATTCAAATGAGATTTTCTTCTCTGGTTTTACATTAGGATGTTTTCCAATTATAGTTTAGAATTTTTTTTAAAAAAATTTATTTAGTTTAAGTATTTTAAAAGACAATTATGTTTTTAATTATTTTTTAGATCATTATAGACTTTGGAAACTAATAAGTAAATAAAATTACCACATTGAAGAGCCACTGAATTTGAGCCTTGAAGTTACATTAATATACTAGTATATATTTTTAAAAATTTCTTTTAAGTTGCATCATATTGTAAGATTCCTTTATAGAAGATGGCAATGAGTCAAAGTGAAAAAGGGATTTCAAAACTAAATGAGAGTCAAAAAGGAGGAGAGTTGCGAGAATTTTTCAAACGGATTTCTAGTTTGTAAATATTCATAATTGTAAACTGTGTGATATTAAATGGTTGATTAAAGAATCAAAAGAAGTTGACTTTCCTGAATTATTTGCTAGCTTTGGGATGAACTACGCCATCGTAAAACCTCAACATGCTACTATAACTAATTTTTGAAAGGTGAGAAAGTGAGTACCAAATTAATTTTTAGGAAGTAAAAACAAACAATGCTTTTTGCAGTTGTTGCATTATATGCTTCAATGTATATTGTTTTATATTTGCCAGCATAGATATATATATATTTTACTAGAATTAGCACGCCAGGGCATCTTTTTAACCCTCTTGCTGTGCATCCTGCGATTTCCACAGGTATACGTTTTATTCTGACTATCAAGCTGTGCCACCTGTGCTGTTTCTGTTTATGTTTTCATTTGTTTTTATGTTCATATTTAAATTATCTAATCCTATATTTAAAAAAAAACCTTCTTTTACAAAAAATGTTTGCATATTTTAACTTTTAAAATGTAGATTTGAAATACATAATAAAACCATATGCAATTTTTGAACCTACTTTGATAAAATAACTATGCATGTAGAGGGTTAATAAAAATTACATTATATATGTCAGTGTAAACTGTTTATTTGATACTTTTCAGTATAAATATTTATCTATTTGATAAGAATTTGCATGCCAATGTATATATATATTTTTTATATGCTTCAGTATTATAGGTCTATATATATTATTGCTGATGATTATGCATCATTACATTTTCTGAAGATGTTTATCAATTGCATACCTCAGTATATACTGTAGAATTTTGTTTATTAAATATATGTATTTTTTGGTAATAATTTGGTACTAATTAAATTTTATAAAAATTGTGTTTCTAGCAAAAATTAGAAAAAAAAATTGTTAGTCTTTGGAAAGAATTAGGTTAAAAGTGAGCAATGAGTTAAGTGTTGCACAGATTAAAATGTTATTCATAGAAAGTGAGGAGTGTGTTAAAAACCTAGTGGACACTATTATTGAAGAAAGGGAGGAATGTGAAAAAGGAAAATATGAATTGGAAAAAAGAGAGAAGAGGAAATTTGAATTAGAAAGGATGAAATTAGCTGGTTCTACTGGAGAACTAAATGTAAAATCTGGAAATCAAAAGCATCATCAGGAATTACAGAAAATTATTCTAAGGTTTGATCCAAAATAAGAAACAAGTTTTTAGTGATTTTTGAGTAGCAGGCAAAGAAATTTAAAATAAAACACAGGAAGAATGGGTTTCTTACCTATTGTGCCTCTTACCACCAGGTATTGTTCAACTTATTTCAAGAGAACTCAAAGACAAATATGAAGATTATAATCATATAAAGAATTGCTGCTAAGAGACTTAAACTCAGTCTGGAGACCTTTAGACTCAAATTTGTTCACCACCAGAAAGTGATTCAAAGTTCTTTGAAAGATTTTGCATTCAAATTGACTAACTATTTTGAAGAATTTATTGCTGGTGTTGACGCAATTTCAAAAAATTGAAAACTCATTGTTGCTGATCAAATAAAGAAGAATGTCTTATGAAATTTGAGAGCATTTTGCGGATTGTTGGGTTAAGATTACTTCTCCAACTGTGTATTGGTTGATATGCTAGATGAATATGATGTAGCCGCGGTAGCATAGTGGTCAAGGTATCAGATCGTGGCTTAACTTGTCACGAGTTTGAGCCCAGTACCACTAAACACCTGCCGTGTAGAGGAGCAATGCATGTTAAATCTATCGAGAGCTCAAACGTCCTGTTGTGGGGGCTAGGAGAGGGGAGTGCCAGCTCAGGTGTCGTCCACGCCACTTGACCATGGTTCAAAATTACGTGGTCCATCGCCAAAAAGCCCTCATGTAGCTGAATAGTGCGACATTAATATTCAATCAATCAGATGAATATGATACTGTAAGAAGAAACAAGAGACCTAACTCCAGAGGGAATCGAGAAAAGAAGAAAATGAATTTCGATTACGTAGATGATGAGCCAAGAAGATGAAACTAAATTTGATGAAAGGCCTGAAAATTCAGGTTCCTGTGGGAAATATGAACTCTTTGACAAACGTAAATCTCTTCAATGCTATGAGTGTGGTTCCAGAAATCATTTGAGACCTCAGTGTACAAAATAAAAACTCTTAGGGATTCAGCTAATATAAGAAAAGTCAAAAAGTAAAGGGACTTTTGCAAAGTTTGGCAACAGCACTAGTATCCAGTGTGGAATAAGGGGTAGTTGGCATCACTTCTATACAATGTGTCATTTGTCTTCCCTCATAGTTGGAGATTGCACCAAAGAGGACAGTAACTCACTTTTTGTCTGCGGAAGGTATAATACTGGCACTGGATAACCTGCCTGTGCATCCCTGTTCAAAGTGCTCTATTCATTCACAGATCTTTCTTCATGATAAATAGCTGTCACCATACTGCACCTGCATGCAATAAATAATTTTTGCAGGTTTCACACCTTCAAATAAAAAGTGTATCACTGCCCTCCTTTCCTCTCCTCCTTCGTGCTCCTTTGACTGTAAGGGAAGCCAAGTGAAATGTTGTGTAGAAGTGTTGCTGTCTACCTCTCATTCAGTGCTGGATACTAGCACTGTTGCCAAACCTTGGAAAGAAATTTCAAAAAATTCCTTTGCTTCTTGATCTTCTCTTGTAAACAACATTGTTGAAGGATTCGAAGATAAGATGCTAAAAACTTATACAGTTTCTGCTAAAGTGAATGGTCACCAAATGTCTTTTTTAAGGGATATTGGTGCCAGTATAGATATTAGTAGAAAATACATTTTACCTAAGATATTTACTTGTGAGAGTATTTGGGTGCAACAACCTCTGGTTGATTGATTGATTGAATATTAACGTCGCACTGTTCAGCTACACGAGGGCTTTTGGCGACGGACCACGTAATTTTGAACCATGGTCAAGTGACGTGGACGACACCTGAGCTGGCACCCCCCTCTCCTAACTACCACACCACACCAACGGGAGGACGTTTCAGCTCTCGACAGATTTAACGTGCATCGCTGCCCTACACGGCGGGTCTTTAGTGGTACTGTCAACAACCTCTGGATAAAGGTCCTGTGTGTTTGAAGTCGAGTTGTGATTACAAAAGCAGTTGACTGCAATAAACATAAGGGATGCTATATAATGGGGAATCATACAGCCTTGTTGCTTTTAGATATTCAATTAAAGGAATTTACTAAATCCACACACACACAGTGCAGTAAATGTTGTTGAAGCAAGAGCACAATGCTTCGTGTGTTGGACTTGACCTTTGCAATCTTTTGACTTGAATGTAGCCCATTGCTCAGGCAAAGAAAACAAAAATACCAATAGCTTAAGCAAATCAATTGCTACTTAAATTGTAGGAAAAAAATTTGAATCCTTCAGTGAATTTATGGTTTAGCAAATATTTTATATTTAATATTTCAGTGAGTTTTTAATATTTCATGTTTACAATGTTTATTTTGTTTTATGTGTCATTGTTTTTGCCCTCCTCTCTTCTCAATTTGGTACTCATTCTATATTGGTTAATATTTATTTAACATCAATGACTCTTTGGTTTAAGAAAAGAAAAAAATTTTCTCAAGTTTTCTAGAAAAGTTTTTTTAAGGGGAAGGAGTCTGTAAGATTTCTTTATAGAAAATGGCAACAAGTGAAAGTGAAAGCAAGATCTTAAAACTGAACGAGATTCAAGGAGGGGGAGAATTTTGAGATTTGAAGCAAAGTGAGATCAAGAATTTTTAAAACCAATTTCTAGTTTGTAAATATTTATAATTCTAAAGTGTGTGATATTACATAGTTGATTAAAAAATCAAAGTTGACTTTTCCGACTAATGTGCCAAATGTTACAATGTCTTAAGAAAAAATAATTTCTTTGATACTTTCTGGAACTATCAGAATTAATTTTAAAAGCATATATTTATCAAATTGGTAAATTTTGATATTTTTGAATTTAATTCTAAGAGTGATAAATTATATCAAAGTTTATATAAAAATATATGCAGTAGCCTTAAATAAAAGTTATGTGTTACTATAAATATTTCTCTTTGCAAGAAAACCATTTATCCTATAGTGGAAACATTCAAAATATATAAGTATTTTTTAATTTACTTTTTAAAAAGGAATACCAAAAAAAACTTCACCTTATAATAATACACACGCAGATATAAAAAAAATTATACAGCATAAAGAAAATTTAGTGGAGTTCTTTTTTTCCAGTTGAATAATTTGAAAACCTATATATGCACATAGGCCAAGTGGTAGCGTATCGCGCTTCCACACCACAGGTTTGAGGTTCTATTCTCTGGCTGGTCCAGGTCAACTCAGCCTTTCATCCCTATTGCAGTGGGTCGATAAATGATTACTAAGCTTGCTTGAGGACTTGAACACTAGGGATGTCGCTTCACACTGACCACCTGATTGGGACATCTGCTCATGCACCTCAGCACCCATTGATCACATATATTGAGATGGGCACAGTAGGCCCTGGCCCTCATGGGCTGTTACACCACTGAGTTTGAGTTTATATATGCACATATCCTTGTGTTGTTAAGGTTATCTTCAGCTAATGTTAAAGAATAGGGGCCAAATTCAGAATATTTTTTCAGTTATAAAAAATCTTATACATTAATATTATACTCTGGCTACACTATCCTGTAGAGCAGGGGTGGCCAACTCAAATGACCTTGCGGGACACTTCGAAAAACATTATAATCTTGTGGGCCGCACATAAAATTATGTACCTTTATATCATATTTGGAAACAAAAAAACATTTATTGGAGTGAAAATTTAAAACAGAATGAATTATTATTGTTTTCAATATTTTTTATGTATACAAACATAAATCGTATAATAATTTTTATATAATAATGCAATAATCAAATAATGTTTAAAATATTGCAGTTGCCATTTTCTTGAAAATTATGGTGTTCCTATTGAATTGATCTTTCGTTACTCATTGTTGAAATTTGATTGTGCTGTCATTCGCAAACGATTAAGTATACATTGCCCTCTTTATCTTAACTGTCCTGAATATTATTATTTTTTTTTTTAACTTCAAAAAACATCTTTGACTGCCTCTTGCATTTTGGGCACTCCAAACAGAAAAGGAGGAGGAGAAATGATAGTCGCACACACAAAGAATCATGTACCATTCATAGTAAAGGATATGCATATTGCAATTTGGAATTTATTCAAAAATTAATTTATTGTAGTAAAATCAAATGTAACTGTTTGATAAAATACAAATCTATTTTAATCTAAAGGACATTTCTATTATCAAAAAAAAAAAATTATTTTAAAACAGGAACAGGTAAATACATTGTAGATATATATATAAATTTCCCCTCAAATTTCAAAATGAAAAAAACTTTAAAAACCTAATATTTAAAAAAATTTTAAAGAGTCGGCAGGCCACATGTGGCCCCGGGCTGGACACCCCTGCTGTAGAGAATCACTTATTTTATCATACTACTCATTTTTATTTGAGTTTTGACACATTTTTTCTTTTATAAAATGTGTTTTGCATTTTTTTTTCTTTCCCCTGTACCGTAATGCTAAACGAGCTATCCCTTCACATGTTAAAAGGAAAAACTAATTATTTATTATATATTTTGTAATTTTTTAAAAACATATTATAAACAAATGCATGAGTTACAATGTCAAATTTTCATAAAAATTTAGGCATTTTTTTTCCGAAAATGTGTTCTGCGTCAAGTTCACACTCTCCTACATATGGCGAAAACAGCCTTAATATTCTTACGTTGTTCTGAGACAAGTTGAATAATAAAGGCTTAACTAATAAAAACTTACTTTTTGGATTCTTATTGCGACGGTTTTTTCCAGCCATAGTGTTCAGCTCTTAAAAAGAAAAAAAATGGATATATATATAAAACTTGCAACACTTATGCACAGTAATAATTGATTCTGTAATACACTATAAAACATAGTATTCAGGAAACATTTCTAATTATGCAGATATTTAGTTAGTAAATAATTTGCTTAAATAATTCAAAAATGTTACTTTTGATTTCTTGTTCAATTTAATTAATCTAATTTTTCTAGATGTTATGAATGTTAAAACAGAATATATATATGAATATTTTTGTACTGTGACTGCTGTTAAAATATACATTTAATATAAAATTTTAATGAATCACATATATATTATTAAAATGATTATATACAAAAAGTTTTTTTTTATTCCTTTGCATCCTTATTTTAATAGTATGATTAAATATAATTTCTGCTAACAACCTAAGAAATGCAGCTTTAATCAACATTTGACAATTTGGGAAAAGTTTCAATTTTTTAAAACAATATTTGTAGCTCTTGTTAAGATTGTCAACAAAATAATATTCAGTAGTGTTTGGCTTTGAAACTCAAAATATGAGTTCAACTGAAATTTTAAGGACTATATTAAGATTTTCTGTATGTTTGACTCATTCTTTGGGTTCACATTAAAATTATTTTTTTTTTGTGATTTGAGGTTTTCACTGGTCTTTATAAATGCACAAAACAAAAAGTATTAAATGCATAGTTTTTTTAAAAAAATTTTTTCCTAAGGTTATGAACAAATTTATTATAAATATTTTAAAAAGGCAGTAATTTGCTATTCAGATTACAGTAAAATATTCATAACTAAATGTAAAAAATATAGCGTTATAGAGTAAGTTATACAAAATTAGCTTAAAAATTATTAAAACTGATTATGAAATCATTACAAGTGAAATCACAAAAAACAAATTTTAAAATATTCTGTTCATTTGTATGTAGCAATCATGATTATATATTGCATTATACTCATTTTACTCCCTTGGAAAAACATAAATTATACTGAAAAAGAAAAGAAAGTGCAATATGTATAAATTCAAACACTTTTTAAAATAAAGATTCTCAACAAAAAGTTTATCAAATTCCTCAATAATTTATAGGAGGGGATCTAATGTATCATGAAATTATCATTAATTAACATCAAATAATGCTTTTAATTTCCTAGCTTCTACATGGGATCTCCAAAACAAATGCCTTTTGCTTTTAAATAAAAATTAAATTGTTAAATGGGATATTTTTAAACCTATGTAATACACAAAAATTTGTAATCAATTTGTGTGATAAAAACACAGAAGAATTTAAGTAAATTAAAAGTATGTATCTTTGAAAAAAACTTATCATTTAATGACTAAATGTACTAATCAGGAATTTCCTAGTTTTTTTTAGCAGTCAACCTGTACATGAAATAAGAAAATAAAATTTGAAATTTACCAATAAGGAATTTATTTCCCTCTTAATTGTGAAAACATAAGTTTTTCAGCTCAGACAGCAGATGACTTCACTTATATTTAACAAAGGTAGTAAAAAAAAATATTTCTTTAAATTTTAATTTTGAAATATCTAATTTCATTCACATGTAGAAAAGGCCCTTCTTGTTTACTGTAATTTTACTCTGACAGAAAGTACATAAAATCTTGAAAAAGAAAAAACGGTTGTCAATTTATAAATTAATTAGCAAGTCAATTCATCTGTCAGTAACATACACAGACTACTTTTATGGGTGAAATTATATATATGTTAAAAAAGGTAGACAAAAGTGCCAAGATGTAAATTGTATGCTAAATAATTTTAATAAATTTTTATTTTAATTTTGGAATAGCTAATTTCATTCACATGTGGAAAAGGCCCTTGTTTACTATAATTTTACTCTGACAGAAAGTACATAAAATCTTGAAAAAGAAGGGACAGTTGTCAATTTATAAATTAATTAGCAAGTTAATTCATCTGTCAGTGGCATACACAGACTACTTTTATGGAAGGAATTATATATATTTAAAAATGTAGACAAAAGTGCCAAGATGTAAATTGTATGCTAAAAATGCATTGGTTTATGGGTGGGGTTTAAATCCCCTAACTCTATCCTTGTATAAGTCACTGCCACCTATTAACCATATTTTAACAAAATTTGTCACAATATTATAAAAATGCATGTTAAAATGTTACTAAATATTTGTTTACATACAAATGAAAAAAGAATCGCGTTAAATTTTGTTAAAGCTAAGAATGATAATATCTCTTAACTTTTCAGAATAGAAGTAATCAAAAATTCAGAATATTTCAGTATAAAGTTATAAGAGTTCAGCTTTTTCTAATAATTATTTCAAACAAATGTTTTTGAAGTTTACAAAAGCACATTATAAATAATTGATTATGCTTCTACTTTCAGGACTTTTTATAGAGAATTCAAAAAGAAGATGTAGAAAGTATCAGTCTATTTTTTGGTCCTTCTGAAATAACAATAACATTCTCAAAAATTCTTTTTTAAAATGCAAAATGTTACATTAATTCAATTTTTAAGTAATTTGACAATTGCAAGAAGAGAGATTTTAAAATATGAAACATTGTTTGTTCCAAACAAAATTATCATCCAGAATGATAGTAATAATTACCCTTTTCTACAACTAATGATTTTCTATTAATAAACTATTTAAAGTGAAATTTCTTGTTTTTAAGTCAACTAGAAATGCGAGTACAACTTATTGACTCAAATTCCATTGAATATTTTTTAATGATATTTCATAACTCAATAAAACAAATCAAACTTTTAATTGTATTCTCTTATGAAATGAAACAGTCATTATCATTTATGGTATATATTTTGTTTTTAAGCAAATTAAAATTACAAACAACTTTTTAAAAGGCATATTTAAAGAACATAAACATATTGAAAGTTTTAAAGGAAAGTTATTCAAATTCAGTAATTTATTTAAATATTGCCATATTAGAGTTTATTGAATGACATAGAACACATAAAGCGATGGGACAACCTTGAGATCGCATCAAATTATTCAACTAAAATAACAAAGTACTAAATAATCCATCTTTTTTTTACACTAACTATATAGAATAATTATTTGAACAATAAATTAATGTTTTCAAAGATAATAATAGAAAAAAATGGAATTATATATATTTTTACTAATATGTTATATTAATTATTTTAGATATTGATTGCTTATTAAATGTGGAAAAATTATAATATAAGTTGCTATTTTCAAAGAAATTCAGAATTTTCTAAGCGTTATTGTTTTAAAACAAATCCTTAGCAATCATGTATGAATACAGTAATTTTTAATAAGTATTAATATACTGTTATTAAAGTAATAATTATCTGTTTCACATAATATCGCAATAAAATGCATGCTCTAGAATATTATAAAGCAAAAATGGAATTGATATGTGTCAATTAATGAAAAATCCGCTGAAATGTGAATTTCATATCTGGTCAACCACAGTAAAATAATTTTTCACACAGTCTCAGGTAGAATTAAATTAGTCAATATCCCTTCTAATAAATAACACAGGAATAACTATTTTACATAAATATTGTTTTTATATATGTTAAGTAATGATCAAAATTTTGAAAAGGATAAATCAATATTAAAATAAATTTTGTATTTATTTCGTTTTCTCACGAACAAAACTGCCAATTTTTCTTTTTGATTTTAACAAATAAAAGGGAATTCATCTTCATTAACTAATTATTTCTTTTGTAAACAAGTAATAATTGATCACTATTTCAATTTGGTCTAAATACTTGATAGGAAATAATGAAGAAATCGAAACGAAAGATACCTTCATAATTCGAAAGTGCCAAGACTCTTCGTTACTTGCCGTTAAGATTTTATGAATAACTATTTGAAGAATTTTTACATTAACAACGATAATAATTTACTGAAATATGAGGGGGGGGAGTGTGTAGAAATTTTTAAAAATTAAACTTACCTACAAAAAGACTTTTGATATGACCAACAGGTTGAACAGAGAGAGAGAGAAAAAGCCGGGCAATACTACGCGCATATTTCTCCAGCCGATCTGCGCATTACGTCATTTCAGCGCAGCGCATTTTCCTCCCCTCTCGTTTGGTTTCTTCCTAATCTTGCTGGAATATTTCGCAACCATGTAAGCTCAAATAAATACAGTGAATTACTTTTAATGCTTAAAACGAAATATCGGTTAACACGAAATAATTCAAGGGTCTCGACAAACTACTAAGTATTTTCATACATTTATTTCTCTTAACACGAAAAGATTTCGTTTCTGGGAGAGGGAGGATATTGAAATTGAGCCGACGCTTAATGAAATGCTTGAGAAAATTTTAGAATTATTGGACACAGTCCTACTGTATCATCAGAAGAATTCGTTGCAGTAGAAAATGATAATCTGCGTACAGCCCAATTATGGCAGACAAAGACATTTTGAAGTTTGTTCAAAGCTCTGAAGATTCGGAAAATGAATATTGCAGCTCCTGTTCCCACATCATCCGAAATGAGGAATATCATGAAAAGTATGCTCATCTATTTAGGCGCACATTCCAATGGTAAAAGCAATAACAAAATGAACGACATCGAACAATTTGATGCTAAAAAAAATGACAATACAAAGAAAAATACCAGATTATTTTCTAAAAACTCAATAAATGTTTTTTTTAATTTGAATTAAATTTCATTAAGTCTTCGTTTCATTGATTGTTATCATATATATGCTTATGTACATATCTATGTAAATAAAATGTACTCTAATAAACTTACTTATGTTAAATATATGGATTTTTTTTTCTTCTTTTCTTTTTGAATTATCCTTTAACACGAAAAAATATTTCAGTTTCGTGTTAAACGGTTTTCACTGTATATCGGGCAAGATTAATGATTAGTAGAGATAATATTTTTCTTCCGATTTTACAAGAGAAAAGTTAGATTTTCAATACTTTTTCAGTCTGCTTCAGCATTCCTTCTTCAAAAAAGGATCTACACATGTTGTTTCTGTCATTGAGATAATAGTAGCAGCTTCTTATCGCTAAAATAGAAAACTTGCGAGTATAATTCAATAATATCTTCACCGTTAACTAAAAAAAAACCCAGTACAAAAATATATTACTTAAATCAGTGCTTCTCAAACTTTCAATATTTGCAACCTAATATTCAATCATAATTTTCATCGCGCCTTTCTTCCATACAAATAATGCATTGAATTCAATAATACTATACTTTGACCCTAAAACTACAACATGACTTTAAACTCCTAAGTGCCACCAGCGTATATATGCGTCTCGCTCAACCAGTGTGTTTAAATACCCGGACGTATATATACGTCTCGTTCAACTGGTGTGTTGAATGTCCCGGACGTATATATATACTTTCTGAAGTACGATCTTTTCTGTGCACTGCTCTATCCATAAAATTATTCCGAAGGCTTTGAAATGCAATAAAAGGACCTTGACAGTTTTTGTGAAGGATTTACTTTTAAGCTGAACATCATTGGGAACTGGAACGCGAAGCGTTCCTCCGTCCCATACTTAATGTATTGGGCTCTTGACGTTGAGAGGCCTGTATAGACAGATAGTCCTAGTTGGTGGATGTGGAAGTAGAAAGTGGGCGGGACTAAGCTGGCAGGTTTCAGCGGTCTCAAAAATGGAAGTCCCAAGTTCGTGCAAGCAGGCGAGAGCTCGTCTGCCATTGGTCGTCGGGGATCGGTGAGTGAATACTCTATTCGCTGTCCTGGTGTCAAAGAGGTATTGAAATTACTTTTACAATTAAAGTTGGAAGCCTGTGTGGGTCGCAGAGAATTAAAGTTAAGATTAAATAAAGTTAATAAATTAGAGAATTTAGAGCTATTGGAAGGGGTCATTCGCCACAAGGGAATGACAGAGAACTAAAATTAAGGAGGATTGTACGAATCCAGAAGAATTCTTCTGGGCCTCTTTTTATTGTGTGATGTTGGGATCATAATTTTCAAGGTTATGAATATTAATATTATTAATGCTAGGTAAACTTTCAAAGAATTTTTTACCTAGTTTTTGGAGCAGAGGATTTCCTTATTTATTCCTTCTCCCCCGCCTCAATGCATAGAATCCCCCCTTCGTGAAGAACGGAATTGGGGAGCGAATCGCGTAACTTTTAATCGGCAGTGTGTGAAGGGATTATTTATATACCGTATAAATTATGAAGTTAAGTGTTAATTTCTGTATGTAATATATGTGACACACAAGCCCATAGAGTCTCTGGTAATTATTAAATTTGTCCTTAACTTAGTATTGTTAAATTAATTATAAAATACATATTGTGCAGTAATGATACATTTATAAGTGTATTATATCAGTGTAAATATTAATTTTATTTTGTCTGAATGTTTTTTGTTTACTCTTTCAGTAACTTAACAATCTTTTAAAATAATCTTTTGTTTTCGATTTTTCAATATACTCGCAACCCCTCCCCCTGGGGGGGGGCGCACCCTATAGTTTAAGAAACGCTGACTTAAATAGTGTTTGGATGAATAAAGGAGCATAATTTTAAAAAACAAGTAATATATAAAAAAAAAATTAAGTCAATTCCTACTAAGGTCAACGAAGAAAAATTTTGTTTTAGTTACTTTTTATAAAATAGATACAATTAATATATATATAAATGTACTATATATATATGACAGAATCACAATATTAAGTGACAAAATAGAAGGCGATTTTCCTTGCAATTTTCCTTTCTATATAGGGTGTTGGACTATTTTTTTTTGTTACTATTTATTCATTAATTAAATTTAATTATTCTATTAAAATAGAGTATAGTAAAAAAGAATTCCCGTTCTCAGAAATTAGGCCATCCCAGGTGAGATTCGAACCCTCGACCTTTGGATTAGAAGTCCATTGCGCTACAGGGACACAACGAACGAATTTCCTTTCTATATATGCTGTTGGACTATTATTTTTGTTTGTTATTAATGAATTAATATTTGAAAACATGTATTAAGTAAGTGTCATCCACTACAAGTTTTAAAAAAATGTATTTGAACTTGAATGGATGAATAATGTGTATTTTATTAACGATCGAAAATTTGACCAAGATATAGATATAGGGAGAGAGTGAACTAATAGTAGGAATTGAATAATTGTAACAATTTTTTAAACAAAGCGCCATTTATATATATATAATGTTGATTAATAAAATGTATAATTTCTATTACAGAAAAATAGATTTTTGATTATATATTTCTTTAACGGGCATAATATATCCTCCCACGCACACACACACTAAAATAGTATTTTTACATTCAGAAATATTGAATTGGCGATTTTAACTTTTCAAAAAAAAGTATTTTTTTGTATTTCATTTATATTTGAGAAATGATATGAAGTTTTTTTACATATATGAAATGGCTGTACATTTGTTGACATATCTGATTTTTCTATCAGGCCATGATAAACGATTAACAGAATTAAAACTTAAAATCATCATTAAGCTATAAATTTGGGTCTCCATCCAACTGTATATGAACACAAAGGTCTTTACAATAATAACATTCGTGCTAGGATTGAAGCAGTGGTAGCCAAATGGTCATTGTCCTGAACTCGAGGACTGTGTGTCATGAGTTCAAGTCCTGGTGCCACTGACCACCCGCCGTGTAGAGGGTCTGATGCACGTTAAATCACTCGAGGCTCAAAGTCCTTTCATCGACATGGAATGGAAGTTAGGAAGTGGAGGATGCCAGTTCAGCTGTCGTCCTCTTCACTTGCTCGAATATCAAAATTATGAGGTTCTTTACCTATTATAGCTTCAGATTACAACGTTAATTAAAATCAAATTCATACTAGAATTTATAACGTAGTGCGTGCCGAGCTCCCCGTGATTTTAAAATCTGAGTTGGAATTTGAAAAGTTGTGAGAGAGACTAGTTAGTGATGTTGATATCGTCATTTAACAATGTTCAAAAATACGAAATGTAACAGATGAATTGACAAGGAAGTGTTTAATTATTGTGATTTATTTTCCTGACTTAAAATCGAATTGTAATTTATTCCTACATTCTTAAAAGTAATATCTGACTTCTGTGCTTTCAGTAAAGGACTTTTCTCGACCTATTTTAGTACTAGAGACTAGAATAAGGGTGTCCAAGGGTCACCTTCCCATATCATATTAATAAATTTGAAATAAGTCGGGCGTATTTTTTCATATACCCCCCCCCCCGCTTTTTTCTTGACATCTAAGTTATTCA
>BMAV01004045.1:307727-318650 GCA_019973955.1 Trichonephila inaurata madagascariensis
TTTTTTTCTTTTTGTTTCTTTGTGTTTTATTTATTATTATTTTTTTTGTATATTTAACTTAAAAACATTACATTTCACTCTTAAATTGATAAAGTACAGTTGATAAGAATGTTAATTAATATAATTTTCCTTATATTACACGGTAACACAATTCGTTATCTTTTCCTTATCTTTTGCTTATTTATATGGCCATACTGGTGTTTTTTTTTTTTTTCTTTTTGTTTCTTTGTGTTTTATTTATTATTTATTTATTTATTTATTTTGTATATTTAACTTAAAAACATTACATTTCACTCTTAAATTGATAAAGTACAGTTGATAAGAATGTTAATTAATATAATTTTCCTTATATTACACGGTAACACAATTCGTTATCTTCTTATCTTTTGCTTATTTATATACAAAAGTTTAACCCTTCAAGGGGGAACAGATGCAGTTTATAATTAAATCTGATGCAAAATGTAACACGCGTATACAACTCAGTTACGATTATTGTAAAAGAGAGAAAAATCCAATAATGATTCTAGCGATTAGACAAAACTAGTATTGACATCAATTTGTTACAGTTATGCTTCAAAATTCAGATTTTTTTTTTTTTTTACAAATATATATATATATATACATATATATGTTTTCAAATATACTACAAAAAAAGCTATGATAAACTATGTCTAATCTTAAAAATCTATGTTCTATTAGCGAAAGAGTGAAAAGAAGTATAGAATCTCAAGTATGTGTGATGAAGAAAAATTAAAATTCCTTCAGAAAAAAGAAGCAGTAATTTTTACATGTTATGGATTAAATATATTCTATTAAACATGTCAGTCTAATATATATGTGTGTTTTTTAAAGTTTAAGAAAAGTTTGATTCCATTCGAGCTGATTCGTCTAAGATAATTTGAAAGATTAAGAAGTTTCATCCGTTTTTCATTTTGCAGTAAAAAACAAATTATTGATAAAATGAGGACAGTAATATATTTGTAGAAAAATTCATTGTCGATATATATATATATATATATATATATATATATATATATATGTCAAGTACCAGTTTTAATGGACCTTATTTTGCAATAGGAGAATACAGATTGATAAAAAAAAATTTCACCGGCTTAATTGCAGCCTAATGGGCATTTCTTATATTTTGCTTAACCAGCTTCGTATCATTCACAGTTTCCATCATTAATTTTTAAAACAATGGAAATTTTGTGGAAAATTATTGTATTTGCAAAATGTAATTTTAATTTTAGGTTACAATTGCATCCTTTGAATAGGCTTCGAGGAAAAAACAATTCCTACAATAATTTTTGAAATTAAAACTTTAAAAAATTAGAATAATGCATATATAAAGGCATTGTCTCACCGAATAATGAATTCTTCGATATACATATTTTGGTTACAACACTACTAAAAAAAAATTGTGTTCGATTCATTATTAGGAATTATATAAAAAATATCTCTAAAAACGAAACCTAAAACTAAATCTCATTCCAATTTGGAAAAAGATATTAATTAAAACTAAAGAACCAAAATACAAAAAATACTAAATGGCCAAGATCTTGCAAAAATATGAAAAAAACAAACAATAGCTATTATAACCACAAAAATCTTTAAAATCATAAAAATAGCGCTAAAATCAGAACTTATTTGTTTTGATTTTTATTTTGAATTGTAGAAACATTTCAAAAATATCTCCAAAAATAAGTTTTTTCTGTTTTATTTAAACGTTTAAATACAGAAGTAATTTATTAATTTAAATAAAATAATTCGATGTAAGAGAAGAATATCTGTGGAAATTTGCTTCACTGCTACATTCATTTGTATTTGAAATTCATCTAAGTTTGTATCAATTTTAATTGCTTAAATTTAAATTAAAAGTACTATAAAACTCATTTCTCAATTTTTATTTATTCGCTTATTTTCCTTGATTCAAATTTTCTATAAATTTCTTGTCAACTTTTAAAAACAGCTTTCAAAGTTTCATTCATATATCGGATTCTGATTATATGCTCTAGATTCTCTCTCTCTCTCTTCTTTGGTAAAATTAGTAATTTCAATAGATATCTAATTTGATGAAAATATATATGATTACACACATTTTGTTATCATAGAATTTAACATTCACTCGAATAACTTACTGCATGTTATTTACATTGTTCTTGATGGTTGTTTTAGTATTTTAAGCTTCTATCAATGTCATTTTATTGGAAATTAATCTTTTCATATTGTTTATATAGAGAACGACAAACTCACGTTTTATACTTATATCTACTTTACAACATTTCAGTCAACACTGATAATAATTAAATTTTTCCAATTTTCAGCGTGTTGTAATCTTTAGTGCTCTTTTTTTAAAAAAATTAATTACGTGAATGCGAATATAGTTTTTTTTACGTTATTTTCAAAAATAGGATTATCTTTGAAATTCCGAGATTATTTACGAATGTTTTTAAAAATTGCATGCTAACTACAGGTTTGAGTGTATGTGTTCTCAACTTTTATGATTGTGCAACAAGCTTTTTATAAATATTTATATATATTTCAAACTGATTTTTTCCTTTTTTAGTTAATCAATTATGCATATTTTGAGTCAAATAAGAAGAATTGTATTTATTGTTTATTACAAAAACTGGTTAAAAGTCGGAATTTGTAGTAATTTCAAAATACTTAATTCGAACTCAAACATATTATTGATCTATTGTTATCATAGGTCAAAGAATAAGTGGATAATTTTGAGTTATTTCATAACTGTGTGTGTGTGAAAGAGAGAGAGAGGTTTTTTATTACATGAATTCAAAATGAAAAGGAAAGGAAATGTATTGCTATTAAGTTTACCTTATTTTTAGAACGTTTTAAAAAATACAGTTAAACTTTAATTTTTTTCGAAGTTGTAGTTGATGTAATAAATGAGCATATTCAGCATAATTTATATTATGAGAGTTTAAAAGAGGAAACAATATACTATGAATATTATCAGCAAAAGTTTATATTGCACGAAAAATTTTTTAATTAAAATCGCTCAAATAATCAAGAAAGACTCCAGATGAATTATAATATCTAGAAAATATACAAAAAATTAAATACGTATTAAGTTTAACTAGCTTCGTTTATGTATTACAGTACCTTTCTCCGACTGAACGACGCAGAATAACTACAAAAAATGCCAACTTAAGCAACATAACTTTAACAGAGAGAGAGAGAAGACGATTATATATCAGCAAATTAATTCAGTAATCAGATAAATTAGAGGTATACGAATTAAAGCAGACGAGATAATAATATGAAAGACAATTCTTAACTATGTCTATAATTCATAACTGTATAATTTAAATAGCAATTAAAAATTAATTTAAAACAAAATAAAAGAAATTTAAATAGAACTAAATATTTTACAACATGAAACAAATACAGCGGAAAGTGTGAGAAATATTAATGCAATGTCAGTGGTAGTTGCAGAAATTATGGCATGGGTACTAGAAACTGGAAGACGAACGTCGTCCTGAAATATCTGTAGAACTCTATGAGGCCATCATGTAAATACTGGTGAAACAAAATCTTGTCGTCACTATTGAGGAATCAGTCGAGAAGATTGTGTGTGAATTTAGTCATTCAATCACATTTGTCAATATCTGTGTGCCATCGGAAAAATAAAAAATAAAAAAATAAGAGAATGTCTCAATGCTAACCGTGAAAGTGGAACAACGAAGGTAAAACGTGAACGATTAGGAGACTATCAAACTTGATCCTTACCTTAATAAAGATCTATCTTATCATCTGATTTAATCTAATATCAATTCAATCTTAGTGAACAATCGTCACTTTAAAACTTCTTCATAATGAGTTCTTAATCACAATAATTCAATTATGATATCTTCAGTAGCAATCTCACCTGATTCGAGTATATCTCCTCTCCAACTCTCTATTCAAGCTAGAAAAATTGTTTGTATAATATAAAAATATAAAATTATATAAAATTGTTTTAAGAATATTATTACAGTAAAAAAAATTATTTAAGTACAATATTTTGACAAAAAATGAACATAGAATGACCCATTTTCAAAATATTCTCCTTTTGTGAAAAAGGCTTCTATTATAATAATATTTTGCCTGTACATACCTCAGACCCCTGTACAGAGGCTCAAATAGAATTTTTTAAATATATATCTTAGAAGTGGGTTTATCCATGTTTTACGACAACAGAGGGGAGAAATTTTAAGAAAGAAACGCCGATAATTATTTCAAATGGTTGTAACTCTGAAGTAATGTGAATTTTTCAAAAATCATTGTTGAACCTCTGTACAAAGGTCTGAGCTATATACAGGCAAAATATTATTAATAGAGTCATTTTTCACAAAAGGAGAACATTTTGAAAAAGGTTATTTTAAGTTAATTTTTAGCCGAAATATTGTATCTAAATAACTTTTTTTGTCAAAATATGTCCTTAAAACAATTTTATACATGTATTTTAACCTAAGTGACACTAAATATCATGAAAATTATCCATTTATGTGCCTTTTTAAAATCACGGTTCCGAACGTAGTCGGATACCTTAAGCAAGGGTCTGCCATAAACCAAAAAATACGGAAAAGAGGTCTATGAGACAAAAAAGTTTGGGAACCTCTGAGTTAGATTATACGGAACTCAACGGCAAATTACTTGTTTCATATGTAATTCTTCATGAATAATTTTGTGCATGGCTTCGGATTCAATGTTAAAAAAAAAAAGTTCTTTCTGTATCATTTGGTAGGTTCAGTGATTATCAGCCGTTAACATTTTTCGCATGACAGACACATAAGCTGGCATTACTGCCGACCGCGGTCTTTCTGTGTGTTCTTCATCCTAAAGAGAATTGCGGCCACTGAAAAATTCTTTAAAAGATCTGAATACAGTAGCACGACATGGAGATTTATCACCAAATGCTAACTGCAGCCATTAAACGCATTCGTCTTGATTTAATCCCATTTTAAAATCATAAAAAATCATAGCACTATAATGTTTTAGCGTAAACTTCATTTTCTCTTCTGTCTAAAATTTATTCTACGTTAAATACAACTTGAAGTAATTCAGTAAAAAATCATCTGCTGTGTTTAAATACTTTGTATTTTCAAATTAAACCGTTAATTTTATTTTTAACTCCTCGTCTGTGCTATCTTAAAAATTTCAGAGTTAACCTCGTATAGATATATAGGGAGAGAGTGAACTAATAGTGGGAATTGAAAAAGATATTTATTCTACTTAAACAGTATGGAAAGATGAGAAAATGATTAAATTTGAAAGTAGTTTGGAGGTTTACAGGGATGAGAAATTAGTAGTAACAGCTTTCTTTCTATGGAAGCTGAAATCACCCTTTCCGCTTAGCCATGGAAACATACCGGGCATGGATAATAGGGACGGGTGACTCATTCTCCACTGCTTCAAGTCAATGTCACACACCATCAATCATATTTAGGGAGAGAAGTGAAGGGTCAGAGTTTCAGCAACCCATAACCAGATGTTTTCAAAGGGTGACAGATCTGGAGACCATGCTGGCAGGGTAACAATCGAATACCCTGTGTATCGAGGAAAGTTAGAACACGGCGTGCAATATGTGTTCTTGCATTATTCTGTTGGAAGATGGCGTTTAGCAGTCCTGAATGATAGGGCTCAACCACTGTATGCAAGACAACAGTAATGAACCAATCTTCTTTCAAATTATCGTCGATACAAACTAGAAATGTGCGTGTCGTCTATCCAATAGCTGTCCAGATATTATATTAGTTTCAAGGTTCCTATTCCAACAACGAATGCAAACAGGCAAGGAGCGATCTCCTCGGAGCCTCCAAAAACGTACACGGCCATCAAAATACTGCGAGCAGAAGTGGAACTCGTCAGAAAATAAGACACTGTTACACTCCCGTATCCAACTTTGACGTTCTGAGCACCAGAGTCGCTGTTTCTAGAATCGATACTGAGCGTTCTGCAAACGTGCCCATTTAATGACAACGGTCCACAATATGGTTGTACGGTTTTGAAAGAGTGACCTCACACTAAGTCTGTTCTCTTTAGCGTTAATCGTCGGAGGACGTGGAATCCAGAATGCTGTTCATTATGACCCTCAGCAACCCATTGATTCCATATTCACATGAAAGTGGTTGGATTTTGACCAAGGGGATTTCATTGAATGCTAATCCATACTCTCAATAGGCAACGATCCTGCCTCTATCAAATTCCAAGACTTGCTAGTAAGAATTTCTTTGTATTATTCCAGGCATGACACGATATTCTGAGTAAACTTTGAACTTACAAGACGCTTTCCGAATGAGAAATCCACAACACAACTTTCCTTTTACGGAGTACTTCAGATATCGTTTCTCCCTCCTGCGTTGTCTAAATGTGATGAAACACTAACCATTTGCATATCTCAACCTCTTCTTCCTTTCATGTGATTTTGACGTTCGTCAGATCATTCCTTCCTGGTGTTGCAATTTTAATGGTCAGCAGTGTAGAAACGGCAAATATAATTAATGAATTGGCCAAAGAGAAATCAAGAGTTTAAGTTATATAGCAAAGTTGTAAACTCTTTAGTAAGGTTTTAAATTTTTTAAAGTACAGTTAATATTTTTCTTGAGCCATTAAGTTTTATTATTAGCTGTACATTTTATTTTGAGTATTTAATGTCAGAAACTGGAAAAGTCAAATCGAGAACAGGACAGCCTGGAATGGAATTCTTAGGAAAGAAGGATACAACCGCATTTAGGCCAAAAGCCCCTTATTTAAAACCGGGATTACTAAAGGAGTTGTTGCTAATAAATAAATAAAAACCATGTAAATAGCATGGAAAACTTTCGCGTTGCTTCCGTGTGGCGAAACATGTTGGCTACTAAAGTCGAAAAAAAAAAAAAAAAATTGTTGATTTTTTAAAAAACTTTTTATATTGAATTTGCTTCAAAACAAATTTAAAATACAATTTTTTCGTACGAATCATAAGTAGTTTAAAAACGTTCCAACACATGCGATCTAAGATAGAAAATATAAAAATCATTAATAAAAGTGAAGGTACTGAATCTGAAATGTTTAGGACCGATTCTATCCATACATTTCGGAAAAGTTTCAAAAATTTACTTTAAAAATTTGAAAAATTTTGATCTCTTGTATCAGATTAATATCACGGCGGAAAAGATGGGAAGGAATCTCATGTGGTATTGTTTTTGTTGACAAAATAGAACTCGCGCGTCCATATAAAACTTAACCGTAACTGTATATATAAAAAAGCATGCGAAAGTATTCAAATGTTTTGATTCATATTTGATGACGTTATTTTTCTAGATGCAGTGATTTTTCACTAATGATAACTAATTGAATGCTTAGTTTCAAGATACTGAAATATTTAATTATTTATTATAAAATATTCAGTTGAATTTCTATATGTCATTAAGTAATATAGTGAAATTTTAATATAAATATTAAAAATCTCTAATAAAAATTGTTTTTATTTCTCAACTTCTATTAGTTTCTTGTGGTATGATGAGATTCATCAATTCAGTTTTTTCCGTTAAATCGATCGTTAATGAAAATGACACACAAATGAAAGAGAAGTGAATATTTTTCTCTTTTATTTAGATATTCATTAACTAATTTAGTTTGTAAAATTTTTTAGAAATTTACAATACATGATTTGTGAAATAAAAAATAATTTTTGTCATTTATAATGCACGTTCTGCTGTTTTTGCGTTTAGTATTACAGTGTTTTATTTGAAATCTTTAAACACTAGCAAATTTACATTACTAAGTAATTAGTGACATGTATACTAAGGCATTTTTAAATGTACTTCAAAAAATTTTGTTGCCTGCTAGTAATAATGGATTTGTATTAAAATAAGTATGAAGTGCTGTATTAGATGTGATTGTCTTATCGTAACTACATTTTGTAAATTAATTTCTCAGCTATTTGTTCTGTAAAATTTTACATTCTGTTGTAGTAATAATATTTAAAATGGAAATTGTCTTTTTGACATTGCATAACATGGAAGCATGCAAAATTATTAGATGTGATAGGATATGAAAAGTACATTCATTGAACGAGCTCTTTAAAAGTTAATTATGTATATGCAAATTTATAACTAAAGACAATACTCTCTATGTTAGCTAAATTTAGTAGCCATTTATCAGCTACTATTGTGTTTTAAAAGTCAAAAATATTCATTGAAATAAACTTGTGATAACTGTCTCAATAATGATAACTAAGAGAATTTATATATGTATGCAACTGATTAAAGAATAGAATGTAAAAGCCTTAGAATTGCTCATAGTTATTCTGTTATGTTTTGATTTTTGCTTCAAAATATAAGTAATTACTCATTTAGCTTTTGAAATCAATTTTAGTACAAGTTTAGTACTTTGGAATGAGGTAGAATCAAATTATTATGTATGTTGAATATTAATCTGAATTTTATGTTCTGTTTGTGCTGTTATACAGACTGTATTTTTTTTTCTTGAAGAAAATGTTAATAAGTATGTTTCTTAATTACAGATATTTTTTTCATAATCATGGACAAATCTGAGCATGGTAGTCTAGTAAATACAATTCAAGAAGTTCATGACAAATTACGGAAATCTTTACAAATATGTAAGCTTTATGATTTACTTTGAAAATTCTATTCCATTATTATTTTTGATTGGAAGTTTTAATTTTATTTATATAAACTTGTTTCATCTCTCAAAATTAAATTTATTTTTTAAATTTAAGGAATACTATAGGGACTTGAAGGTTGGTTTGGATCCCTATTTTAGTGCATTGCTTAGTGCTGGTTTATTTCTGTTATCAAACTGGGAGATAAGTTGGTTAAGTTAGCTACCCTTCTTATGCACAAATTTTGTGAGCAACAGTTCCATTATTTCTATCAATTGTACTAACTATATAATAGTGCTAGTAAAGCAATTTTATTGTTATTTTATTACTGTTTATACATGTACCAGAAGGTTGATCAAAATGAATTGAATGTAATGATTAATGGTTTCTTCAATTGTTTGATATCAACTAGGGAGGGAAAATTAATTGGCTGAATGGCTTAGAAGAGAGATCTTTGATAGATGAAAATAATTAATGATTGAAATGTAGAAGTTACATGATATTGAGAGGGGTAAAATTGGTTTTATTCCCACCTTTGGAAACAAAACTATTTTTGACAGTAAATTGCCAAATCTTCACTGACAAATTAGGAAAGTAAATTTTTCCTATTTTTTTTATTTTGTGCTCTACAAAGAGTCTATATTAACATACTCTTGGGTAAGTTCAATAAAAACCCCTATTTGGCAATTTCGAAATCATTCATAGGGTGGGATTAAACCAAGTTTTTACCTGTTGAGAGGAAAGAAAAATTTAATTGATAGCTTTGAGTGGAGTTGTCTTTCACAAGAAGGTGATAATCCCTATGAGATGTGATCAGAAGCATTGGAGGTGTGGGGTTTAGTGAGTCATTCGAGTATGTGTGAAATTATGCTGCTTACTAAACATTAGTTTGGAAGGTCATTAAATGGATTTGTTGTTAATGAATTGTTTATAAATATAACTACTGTAGTTGTGATTGGTTTATCTTTTGTAATGAGGTTTGTGTATGATTGCTATTAAAATTGAAAGTACGGTAATTGGTGGGAAAAATATAATGGTTGAGTTTTGTTGGATATGCAATAAGAGTTGGTCACTGAAATGCAAATTCATTGGTTGTCACATAGTATATGTACAGCGTAAATTTTTAGTCATGAGTTCTGTAAAGAAAGAAATAATCATTATGTAAAAATATTGCTTTTATTAAAATCTATTTCAAATTAAATACCTAGTACCTGCTTCTGAGAAATATAAAATTCATGGGAGCAAGTTCAGTAAAATGAAGAATGAAATAAGTTAGCCTACTAACAGCAAGTGGATATTTGGAGGGATCAGAAAAGGATAAAATAAATGTTTTTTTTTTTTGCTGATGTTTCTTCATATTGATAAGGTTTTTTTTATGTGTAACATCTTTCCCCTTGGTTGATGGATATTTGTGGGAGTGATGTCGTGAAAAAGGATGGAAATGGGTAACAGGAAGTGACGTAAGCATGCACTATTTGATTTGACCAATGAGAGCACGTGGTGGTGTCTCTTCGCTACCCTAGCATTGGGATTTGACTATAGTAGCCATATTAATCAATTTGAAGCTTCTGAAAGCATCATTCTCCGATGATTATTAAAAGCTCGATGGTTCATGAGGAATTAAGACCTCAGATCCGTGAGCAAAATGATGTTTATCAGACAATTTATCAAAAAATTAGCAACTAACTTCTTTCATAAAATTGATAACTCTAATATTCCATCGATCTTGGATATTGAAAAATATATCCCTGATCCTAATTTTAACAGATCCAGCAACATTCTTTCGGATTCACGCTTCAGTTAAAATTCTTAATTCTTACCCATGTTAGAAGCTTACTTCATTTCTTTCCACATGGCCTAGTGGTTAGAGAAGCTGACTTCAAATGAATTGCCCTGGGTTCAATTCCCGGGAGCTCACAATTTTTAAATTTATTTTAAATCACTTTAATTTTTCTTCGAAAATTATTTCTCTTGATCAAATTTAAATTTCCACGCTCTTTCCTGTTTTTTCTATGTGTATTTTATTTTTTTATTAACTTTTAAAAAGGCTGTTTTTCTGATTTTAAATCATTCAATGTTTCTCTCATTTCTACGATAACTGAGTTCTAAGCTGCATTCCCATTGGTCAGGCCTCACCCACCACCCACTGATCAAAATTTGCTTTCATTCTCGGTGTTTGCACCGTTTTTGAAGCTATTTTTCTAGCACTTAAAGCATTTTAATAGTTTTTAAATTTTTATTTTTATTACTCTCCTACAAGTATATTTTACCTTTTAAGTATTTTTTAATTAAGAAAGGGCATGAGTCATTTTGTC
>BMAV01004045.1:323650-347315 GCA_019973955.1 Trichonephila inaurata madagascariensis
ATGTATGGTGTATTGGCTATAGATGTCCAGCAGTCAGTTGTTACAGAAGTTGTATCTTTTTTAATTAATGATAGTTCCTGCCTAATCTTGTCCCTGACTTCATTATAGAGTTTTGGAACTGCTGTAGCAGTTAAGTGCTTTCGTCCAGGTAAGCTATAACGAGGGTTAAGGACCTTCACCATATTTATGAATTCTTTTCTATCAACAAGGTTGTATGGCTGCATAGTACACACTGAAAATTTTGTTACTGAGTCAGTAGTACGTTTAGAGGCTTGGTCATCCAACCATTGAAAATCAGTCATAAACTTTTGTCTTTTATGCCTATGATTGTCAACAAAGTTGAATTGATTGGATTCAGATGCAGCCATGTTTGAATGTGGTTGCGGCTCATCAATTGACTCATCAACAGCAGCACAAAATGGAGAATATTGCACTGTCGCCGTTACTACTTTACTTTTATTAGAAACTTCAGAAAACTTTAATGGATGATGAAGCCTGAGGTGACCAAATGAATTAGATGTACTTCCTCTTTTTGCTGAAACTGGGGACCAACAAAGTTTGCAAACTGCTATATCTTGAGAAACGATTTGTCTGCTTTCATTCGCTGGTAACCCAAAATGTTCCCAAGCTCGACTTTTTGACTTCTTCTTTGGAAGCAGTTGAGAAAATACTGGACATTCTAATGTTCGATGAGCAACTGACATCTTTTTTCATTCACACAACTTTTACCATAGGAGATTCCTACAAAAAGAATTAAATTGATAATTATTGTATAACAGATGTCACAAGCAAATCAATTTTACCCACTGTAATGTTGCAAGAATATCCCTTTTTTCCTTTACCTCTGGAAAAAAAAATGTCTGGTAATAATTTAATCATTCGGGATATTAGACATCCGGATTTCAGACTTTATACCGTATTTTTATTTTCAATACTTCAGAAATTCCGTCTTTATTATCAAGTATTCAAGGTTCCATTAACTAAATATCAATTATTGCGAATTGCCGTTTTATTTTTTTTTACCCAATAGCACCCATAATCAGAAAAATTGATTTTCCGGCATAGAGTCGGTCATGACGATGCCGGATTATCGATGCTGTACTTACTGTACCACACTCAATAAATTACTCGGAAGATTATTTTTATGATAAAGTATATCAAAGATAGTATTTGTAAAAAAATTGAAGCCTGCGAAAATGTTTAGCTCGGATTATTTATTTATTTAGGCAAACTTTAGAAAAAATTGTGGTTTTAATCCACTTAATTTAAATCAGATATCTAACCACAAAATTATAAAACATTAGCAAAAAAAAATTTCATTTGATACCGCCTACGGGCCGAACCGAAAACGAAATTCCTTGATAAATACTTTTTCCCATAAAAATAAAGTTATCTAGTTTGTTTTAAATATTAAAATAAAACTCATTTATTGAAAAAAGCACATGTGACAGACGAGATAATTTTCGAAAGAAAAAAAAATTACTCTTAAGAAAACATCTGCCGCAGGATTGATTATTTTGTAAGTAATACATTTTTTTTCCTTAAACACCTTAATCAAACATAAACATTTTTTTTTCAATACGAAATATCAGAAAGGCTTTAATCAAAGCATAAAAAATGCTTACCTTAATGACAGTAACAGTTGGCGATGTTTGCAAATAAATCAAAATACTTCCTCTCTGGACTGCAGACTTGTACATCGGTCGCTGGTCTGAATTAACTATTCACCACATGCTGATATAAGCAATGCAACACAACACCGAACACCGTGATACACGATGAACGCCAAATCGATTTATTTTTCATCGGTTTGAAGTCGAGCAGTTAAGAAAACCCTAAATCGAAATGAAGCTCATCACTACATCTACATTAGACAGGGTGCAAAGGTTTCTCTCCAGCATTCACCAGAAACGCGATTGATACAAAACCGGTTTTTCCTCCCTCGGTTTTGTCGAACTTACATCAGAATGAAGCTCAGCTCTACATCGAATCTTCAGTGTATGGCTACATCGAAATGGTATTTATGGCTGCACTGGTTTAGAGATGGATCATTTTGGATAGAAATAAAACATCGGTTTTTCGATGTAGCGTTTACACCGGTGTTTACCGATGTATTGATGCATCGTCCAGCCCTAGTTGCTGATGATGTTCCTGGTTTGCAGTAAGATTTTTTTCTCTTAATATTCTCGTAAGGAATACACTTTTCATCTCCAATAATCAGCTTGTCCAAAAACGGCTCCACATTGTGTCTAATCAGATGTGATGAACACATTCTTACACGATCAGACAAAATCTTTTCCGTTAATTCATGTGGAACCCAAACACTTTAACACAAACCCAAGAGATTTAATGTGATCTCCAACAGTTGTACGATGAATGCCAAACTCTTCTGCAATTTCTTGACTTGTTAAATGTGGATTATTTTCCAACATGGATCGCAAATCATCATCATTGATCTTGGATGGTCGTCCAGATCGATCACTTTCTTGGAGGCTCAGATCCCCGGAACAAAATTTGCTAAACCATTTTTGACAAGTACGAATATTTACAATATCTTATCCAAATACCGCACATAAATTTTTACATGCAACCGATGTGTTGCTTCCTTTTTGGAATTCATACAAAATGTAGTGTCGTAAATGCACTTTATCTAGTAACATATTTTTCACTTTAAATATTACAAATGATGAACGGTAAAAAAGGACTCCTTTTATATTATACAGCAGCTAAAAAAACAAAAAAGTATTAAAGTGTACAATTTTTTTTTCTATCATTGAAAACTTCAGATTTATTCATCAACTAGATTTTGAGAAAAAGGGGTATAAAGGGAAGAAAAGAGAGAAAACATACTCCAAAGTTAAAATTTGTGCATTTTCTTTTTTAAGTATTTTCCACATTCATGTGAAACATTGTCCTTATCTTCTATTTCTTCACACACAAATCTTTATTTCAACCTTACCCCTCAGGGGGCTCACCTTCTTTAGGTGGGTACGGGCGTCACAATCCCAAGGTACCCTAGTGATCTTTTCCTTTTCCCAAGGGGTTTACTATCTTTGGTAAACACAGGTGTCACGACCCCGGGGTAGCCCAGTGATCCTTCTCTATTTTTGACCCTCCATCTTGTCATCCAATTTCTTCTTTTCCTGTCCAGACCTATGAATGTTTGGTGCAGTATAGCCAAAACTGGCTCTTGCGCCATAAAATACCAAACATATTATCATTATTTCAACCATATAATCACATTTCTGAAGATTTTTTTGTATACATAAGACCAAAGCTCCTATTTTTATATCAAAGCAAATGTCAGGGGAAGGGGGATAATGTCGGATGAAGTTGTTTCCACCATAACACATAAAAACATACATGTTAAAATTCAATATATGTGGCAAGTGCAATGCAGTCCCTCCCCATTTATATGCTAAACATTCAAGTGAATTAACTCTAAAAAGATCATGTACCTTAGAATCTACATTACTCAAACTAAGACAAATACAAAAGATTAACATTTTATTCTTGCTTTAGCAAGTTACATATCATGGAAGTAAGCTTTTTAAATGTACCATTTTGTGTCTTCACCTGTACAACATGTACTTGATTATCATCCCTGAAGTATCCATTCCAAATTCTTTATTTTGCCTATTGGTAGGCACATGATCTTTAACTAACAAAACTAAATCTCTCACTTTAATGTTGCTTTTTCCACATCTCCATTCACTTTATGCAAAGTATGTAAATAACTAAGGTGCCAGTTTCTGCCAATTAATTATTCAAGCTTAGTTATTCTTTGCTAATTATAAGTTTCTCTCTCTAAGTATCTCTGATTCAAGAATAGCATTCATTGATTTGCCAATCAGAAAATGTGTGGGAGTTAAAATTTCAGAATCTTCAGCATCTGCAGATAAAAGACTGATAGGTTTTGAGTTCAAGATTCCCTCAATCTGGGTAATGGCTGTTAAAAATTCTTCATAAATTGAATTAGAACCACTAACAACTCTCTTAAAATTATATTTAAAAATTTTTGTTGCTTTTCTTCACCAACCACCAGAATTAGACACTCAAGGTGGGCTAAACTTTCCGTCAGTGCCTTTCAAAGCCAGGCTAAATATTCATGTGGATTCTTGATCATTTTACAAAATCTCTTAATTTGAGTTGACCTCTACAGAATAATTAGTGTTAAAAGAATGTAATTTGCACTTTTACCACAGCAGGCAAAAAATCTCTTTAACATGCTTTTAAAAGTGCATTAAAACTCAAATAATAATAAAAACAACAACAAAAAAAAAAATCTCAATATGCACAACTTAAGACATAAAACAAAACAAAAAAAATGCAATTGTGAACTTTATGTAACACACCTTAACATTGATTACAATATTTGATGAAAAATGGGCTGTGCTGAAGTCCACAGTTAAAAAAGGAAAATTTTGGAATAACTGTCTTGGGGCAAATTGCCCATTAATTGAATCAAAACAGGTAGTTTAGCTTTAAAACAAATTATGCAATAGTGAACCACCTTATAGAAAGCAGACTTACTGCTCAAAGGCCAAACTTTTTCCCTTACACAACATAAGGTACTTGTGCCAGTATGAAAGTTTTTATTATGAAAATGTACAATAATTAGATTTGTAAATTTATGATTGCTAGGCAAAATTGTGGTATATTTGTTATTATATGGTAGATCAGAATTATCCGGACATTCTCCAACTCATATTAAGCCATCATTATCCAAAAAAGGGTTTAAATTTTTTAATTTACTAGATAGGAGGATATTTTTATGGCGTTAGCGATTCTTAACCTCTGCAAAAAAACTCCTAAACCATCTGAATCAAGCGAATTGGTCCTGATCTCTTATTTGAATTTTTCACATTATTCACAAAACTTAAAACTGAATATATAAAGTATATGTAAATAATTACTAATATACAATAAATCATTAAGAAAAGATTATTCATATGGTTTGTTGATGTGCAGACAGTGGGCTCATTGGTTGGAAAGTTTCCTTTTATTTCCCTTGAATACTTGGGTCCACTCATCAAAGGTAGGCTAGATAATCCAGAAGTTTGTTTGCCTTTTCTTTTAGCTACTGATTCAGGTGAGCAAATTCTTGTGGAAATAAAATATTCATTGGGTTAAGAGATGAGGATACATGGGTACACTGTGACAGTTTTTAGTCAAGATCTGTATTTTGAATGCACAATTGGTGATGAAAGTCTTGAGATGATTCACATGCATATAGTTATCCAGGTCAAGGCAATTGTTGAACCTGTGTGTGTAACTCTTTGTCATTAATTTCCACCTTTTGAGATCTACAAACCTTTTTTACTAATTGAAACAGAAAAACACTTACTGAGTTCCAGATAGGGAATGGAAATCACTTGAATGGGTGACACACAGAACTTGCTTTCTAAGATAATAGATTTGAAAACCATGTCTGAATAGAAATGCTGAAATTAAATGACAGGTATATAAACTGCCTTAGAGGCATCTGCAAAGCTCTGCAAGACAACTCTTGTTCTCAAATCAGAAAATACATATCTATCGATCTTGACATTCTTGATGTATTTCAAAGTATCTATAAAGTTGCTCTCCATTCTTCAGTTAGTGGATTAGGCAGAGCATCACCCTGATCCAGTTTCTGTTGCTACAGACATAGTATAAAAGTTTTTTCTTTTGTTATAAGCCCAAAAATCTTAAGGGATCATACAACTTAGTTATCACGCTAAGAACTTTCAGTTTAGTGTATGATAGCTTACTTTAAACACAAACTGATCCTTAAATAGCTTTCAGCTTTTTCCCAGAGTTATCACCAACAATTCAGAGTTCACAAAAAATTAATGCTGAACTTCTGTAAAAATAATGGTATTCAGCAGATTGTGAGAATTAGAATTCCACATATGAAGACTCATTCCACGTGATTTCAAGGCACTTTTCAGCTGTGACTGCAGTTCTTGGATATTCTCAAAGCTGTTAGAAACTGTTGAAATATCATCCATATAGGTGTGCTGTGAAACTTTGGCAGCTTATAGATATTGTGAGACTTCATTGAAGGCGATATGTTTCAAGAATCAGATAGTGAGAAAAGGTGGGCAAGATGTTTAGACAAAAGATCCTAGGTTCTTCATTTTCTCCAGTTTTTCACCCTACTCTTAAAAGAATGCTGATCATTAAATGATATGTCTTCTGTATGTCTACTGTAAGTTTAAACTTGTGCCTTCAAAAACATGTAATAATCTTAAACGTATTGATCTTTTCTCTTTTTGAAAAAGTCATTCAAGTTCATGCAAGTCCTCACAAAATGCTTTTCACTCACCATAGCCTCCTGACTGTGGTATTTCATTATTTACATTTTCAATTTTCTAAAATTACCTTAAAGTCTGGTTTAAATCATCTAATATCAAATCATAATGCATCCCGACCTGCTGAACCTGATCGACACTGCTACTGGCCGCATATGTAAAAACTTTTTTTTGCTACTGCAAGTGCAGAGTATAATACTGTATTGGGGGTCTCAACAATTCCAAAAATATTTCTGCTTCTAACAGCATATCTATTTATCCTGGTATATTAAAACTATAATCAGCCAATGTGTTACAAACTCTGATACATTAACTCATGCATCAATTAACTCATTTAGAACGAGTTATTGGTCCTATTGACTGCTAATATAGACAATTCTCTTTTAAAGCTTCTGTCCTGATTTGAAAAAGTTGTTTGTTCCTAATTATTCACCATCATGGACTAATCATTTACACATTATATTACAATTTTTATCTTCTCCATCCACCTTCTGCACAAGCAAGATTGACCACCTATGTCCATCAACCACTGAAGATCTACATACTCATACACTCTCTACATGGACCATTATGCCATCCTCACTTCCATTTTGTACAAGTGGCAACTATTCACTCATTGCTGAGACCTAAGGCTTAGAGCTACATGTTTGTGAACTAGAGATTCCTTTATCTTCACATAGAAAATTAATGATTTCATTATGAGGTTGACCACAAAAACAATTTTCATTTGATTGGCTGTTCTGAAGTTCATGGTCAGAAAGCAATGAAAACACTAATTATCCTACTTTATCACATTGAATTTTATATTTACAGTTTCTTAAATTGGGGACATGTGTAAAGGAAGTGAGAGCCTCTATTCACACACAGAGCACATTTTGCATTTTTTTTTCAGATATGAATGCTTTAGAGAAATCTTATCAGTATACCATTTTGAGTTTGAGTTTTTTTTTTGGATTTTATTTCTGATAAGTGGTTTTGCTTTTTTCCTTACCCTGTTTTAGTAATTGATTCACTTTTACCTTTTTAAAAGATAAATATCACATTCACACCCTAGCTGCAGACTTCTAAAAAAACTTTCATTCTGCTATGCTCCAATGTGGGTCATCAACTCCTGATCAAGAGTTTCAAAAATTTTATCCAAAACTATAAGCTTGCTCTGTGTGGTTTGAAATCATTCATATTGCACAGCTGACAATAGTAACCAAAAGATGCACTTAAATGAGAGGTGAATTCAATGCATATTTCTGATGGTAATTTTTGTGCTTTTGTAGAGTTATATTTAAGCATTCTTGGGTAAGTTCAAAATCTTTAGTTCTTAAGCTTTAATGTAATCATCACCACTTAAATTTTCTTGATGCACATAAACTAACATTATTGACCTTTTCACTTAACTCATTTAATAAAATTTCTGCCTTCAAGTTATCTGGAACAGCTTTGTTTTGAACTGCTTTATTCAAGGAATAAAAGAAAAGATTGAACAATTCCAATTTAGATAGTAATGGAATAGTCAATATTTTAATGTTTGATTTATTTTTCCATTGAAACTACTGAAGAACTCTTCACCAAAGCCTCTACGGTTTGTGACAAACTCTTTCTCTAGCCTTTTCCAGTTCAATATCCATATATCTAAGCCAATTTTAATTTTTCCTATTTAGTGTCATTTTCCATTTTTTCTCAAGCTTACATCTCCTTTTTATCAACTGTTACCTGATCAATGTGACCCTGAATTACTTTGTGTTGAGTTTTGAAAACCATACTTTTTCAATGAAATCTCTCAATCTTAAACCACAATAATTCACAGTTAATCTTTTCTCAACTTGGAACTCAACAACATTTTTTTAAAAAAATTAACTCACAAATTGCCACTCAAATTCTCATATATGATACCTTTCTCAAATAACATGCATTCTCAAGTTTTCAGAAATGCACTGTAGCACACTTTAATAACAGCACTTTGAATTAGAAAAAACGAAGCTATAGAATATTAAAACCATATGCACTTACAAGCCCAATTTTTACTAGTTAATATACCAATTAAATTCACTCTGAATCAAACACAATTCCAATTAAAATATGTGTCACCACTAAACCACAAATGCCTAAATCCCAAACTAAAATATCAATACTATACTAAACATACTAATACCAAAACACACTGGGTTAAATTCACTAATTTAAACAAAACACTAGTAAAATACATCACAGCTAAAATGCAATTCAAACTTGAAATTTATTTAATTTCACACATGAAATATGTTTCACTAATCTTTAAACTCACTGCAATTATATCAAATCTAAATTAAATCCTAAATTGAAAACAATCACTCTATGTTAAAACACAAACCTAAAGAAAACCTCACTACACATTTCCATAAGTTGCTAAAATGCTCCTGATTGAAAGATCAGAGTGTTTGTTCATACACAAATCTTTCTTTATTTCAATCTTATAATCACATTTCTGAAGAATGTTATTACATACACCAGACCAAAACTCATGATTTTATATAAAAGCAAACATGGAAGGGATGAACACCAGGTGAAGCAATTATCAACATATAACAAAAACATGTTAAAATTCAATACTTTTGTGGCAGCGTTGATGCACAAACACCCTCTGGAGTACTGTTCAATTTTTTTTTTAACAAAATAGGACTAGTTATATCTAAAAATTGAATGCCTGATTTTTTTCCCTTGGCTTTTGTTCTTAAAATCTAATAATCTATTACCTATATGCTGCTGGACATATCTGATGCTCTCTAATTTTTTTGTTCCATCATTCAAAACAGATGCTCTTTAAGTGCAGCTGTTTTGAAGATGTGCATCAAGGAGAGACTTTATTTAAAAAATAAAAATACTTATAATTATTGTGTCACCATTTATTATGAATCGTTTTAAACAGAAATATTTGAACATCCAGAAAATATAAAAGAGAAAATTGACATTTTTTCAGAAATACATATGTCAGACTTGCTTAATAGACTTGAATTATGAATAATACTGTTTATTCATTACAAAAATCAAAATGCACTACTTATTCTAAGATATCAAATATATTTCTTTGAATGCATATTTTCAAATCTCTTTGACAGAACAAATATATATTGCTCTATTTAACCATTCAGTATTAGTTATTGAAAAATTAAATCATTGAGATGACTGTAATTTTTAAAAAAATCTAATAGCTAAATAATCAAAATTAATAGGAGTATGTATTCTGTTTTATATAATTTATCAGTTTCATATTAATATTTCTCTTAATTTATTTGTAACTATTAATTTTGTAATTTAACTATTTGTTATATTGCATACAAAAGTATAGTTAATTATATGTTGGTCCTCTTAAAGGGTGTGTGGTTACGAAATTGTGACTATTGGGAGTTGAATGCAGTAAAGACTTAAATTGACATCTGAAGCTTGAATCTTATAACCTTGTTTTACTTCAAAAAATGTGAACAATACTAATTACTTCAGTTTTATCTCCAAATTGAGTAGCATTTCTTTTAGGACTTGCCTGTTGTATGCCATGTGGAAGAGAATTTTTTGTATTTGAAAAATACATGTCTTCTGAATATTTTGTTTGTTAGTAGTTTGAACTTCATTTATAGAATAGTTAGAAAGAAACCAATGTAAGTTTCAATTATGATTAATCCTCTAAAATTAACGATTTTTTTTGTCCAAATTTTGCATTAAGTATTCAGCACTAGGATGAAATAAATTTTTCCTCAGCATTATAGAAGGGTAAAATCTCTGTTTTCTGTAGTGAAATGTTCCTCCACTTCTCTCTTCCTCTTTTTTTTTTTTAAATTTTCATGTTCCAAAATGAAATTTTATTATTAATTAATACGTTTTGTAAAGATAAATTTTTATTTTTTGCATTGTAATTGTAAATTAAAAGTGAAAAAATGTACTTCCATTTTAGCATTCTTAAGATTTAATTGAATCTTAGGGTAATGTGGGAGTGACTATATTTTTGCTTATTATATGTTTTAAAAAATTAGAATAATATTATTTCATTCTCTCTTACATGTTCTCTGAATTTAAAATACTGCATTGGTTACATCTTATTCTTTGAATAAAAATGGGTATGATTAAAAATTTAATAATGCAATTGACAGTAGTGTTCACTGACCTCTGTTATGAAGAAAGGGGAGTATTTTCTTTAAAAAAAAATAGACAAAAGTGCCAAGACATAATCTCTGTGGTAAAAATTGAAAATCTATTAGTGTATAGCAGGGGCCAGCAAACCACAGCTCTTTGAACTTCTCGTTTTATGCGTTATTAGAAAAAATAATTAACTATTAAAAGTTCTCTTTTTTTCCTTTATAATTATCTATTGAAAAAAATCACCTGTATTTACATATATATTCAAACATCTGATTGGTTTAAGACAGTTACTTCTGTATTAAATTGTTTCCTATTAATTGAGTTTTTCTGAATCATTGAAAATATTAGAATTAACCAAAAAGCTGTACAAAAGTCTAATTGGTTGAAAAAATTTCATCATAGGAAGACGCTCCTTGAAGGAATTTCTAACAACCTTTACTTATTTGTATGTATGAATTGGGGTGCACTCATGAATGGACAAGAGATGCACTTAAATCTCTAAAAGAAGATGTAAAAATACATTCCATATTTTATCTCACATGCTTAACAAATTATAAAAAGTGTTGAAATGATTTTTGTATGAAAGAATGACTAATGTCAATTTTTTTTGTGTGTAATCTTGAAATTCCAGAATAAAGTATTTATGGTATTATTGAGGTATGAAAATTTTTTTGGGGGGGTGAATTGAAAGTTATTCTCAACATTAAGATATTTTAACAATGGCTGTTCTTGCTCTGAGCCCCTTGGAAATGAAAATAACTTAAATAGCTATTAGTTTCTGAAGGCATGAAAAAGGTTATTTTGTGTAAAACATTATTTAAATAATATAAACAGTATTAATCGAAACACTACAACAGTCTTAATCATGATCATTACTGGAGAGCTTTCCTTTCCTCTGAGTACACATGCATATCCATATATATGGTTTTATGATACCTTAGTTATATCTCATTTCACTTACAATGGTTCTTTCTCAAAAGTTTGCTAACCCTTAGTATATGGTAAAGGGTTGAATAAAAAAAAAACTCCACCTCCCTTTGTGTATACCACTGGATTTAAAATAAACATTTGTCTTTATTTTTTACAAGTTATAGAAATATGAAGAATTTTTATTTGTTAAACTTTTGAATAAAAAGTAAATGTAGCTATTTTTTTCATAAAATAAATTATACTAGAAACAAGCAAAAATTTGCTTCTGAATACCCTTATGAAAATATTTCATTAAGTTAATTTGGGATTCAGTTGCTTACAATTTCAATATGCAATTAAAAAAATGTATACTGAATTTTTTATTTAATTTGCAAAAAGAAATGTATTGTAAATTGATAATTCAGTTAAAATCTATCATCAGTATTTTATTTAACACTTCTGAGCAAAATTAAGAAAAAGAATTTCGTTTCGACCATAAATTTTCACGCGTTGTACTTTTTCAAAATCAGAAATTTGAAATTGAAAGGTATCTTTTGTAAATTCTTGGATAAAGATTATATAATTTTTTCAAGATATTTCGAGGATAAATATTAGTATTTGTAAATTAATTTAAACTTTTTATATTCCTTAAGATATTTTAAGTTTGATGTCTTATGTGTACAATACTTTGATAAAGGTTTAAGTTAGCTGTGAAAAGAGTGTTTGATTTTCTATTCATTTCATTTGTAAATTTATGTATTTGTGATTTTTAAATTAGCAATATGTTTTCTATTATTGTTGTTGTCCATTACCTTTTTATAAAAGTTGTCAGTAAATCAAGTAAAATGCAAAATAATTTTGACTTAACATACTGGTAGTTTCTAATAGAGCTAAATTTTTCAAAAGAAATCTGAGTTGCCATATTTTTTTTGGTAAAAGTTTATTTTTTCCTATTAGTAGAAGAACTTTTTTTGGCATTATTTCTTCATTTCAAGTAAGAGTTTGCTTTTTGATGTGGTATTGAAATGATTAGAAAAGTATCAGTTGAATGATTATTTGTGTTCTTTCCTCTAATTGTAATTAAAACTTTTATTTCACTCGTAATTATATTTTCATGACTAGAATTTCTTCATTTCTTAGAAGTTAGTATTTCAAAACTCATATTATTTGGGTAGGTAAGAATGTGTGTGACATGGCTTTGAATAATTTACTTAGCATTTTGCTATAAAATTAAATTAACTGTAGTCTTGACTTTTTATTGTATGTCAATAAGCAGGGGCGTAGCTACCACCGTATCAATGATACAGGGTCCCCAAGCTAGAGGGGCCCCAACATGTGTAATTACAGTACTACTAACAGGGCTTTCTTTTCAAAAAAGGGACCCGAAAAGTTTTTTGATACAGGGCCCACTCAGAACTAGCTACACCAGTGTCAATAAGGTAATATTTTTGCTACCTGTTTCCTGCTTTCACAACAATTTTATTTTTAAAGAACTCTCATCCTCTTTTGAGAGAAACATGATTACAAATGCCATTTTAACAATTAGTTGGCATAACTAAAATAAAAAATTAGGTTTTGAGTCTACCTCACTGGGGTATGACTTGGCCTGTTAACTAAAATTTAATAACACTCTTACCCAAAGTTTTCCTAAAAACATCTCATATTAAATTTGTAGTTTTGTATTTAAAAAATTGGATGTAACTTGATCAGTGAGTAAGTTTTCAGATATATTTTTCTAAAACTTTACATTTTGTTTTGAAATTAAAATGCTTGACAGTTCCAATCTGCTGCAGTAAGATAGCTTTGTATTGGTTTCATTTTGCTAATAAAAAGACATCTGTTGTAGTATTGGAATAATTAACATAGCAGAAAATAATTTCTGTACATAAATCAATTTATATTATTAGATTTTAAGTACAATCCAGTACATACAGAGTTACAATTTATTTCCTGATATACAAACATGTAATGTAAGTAGATTGAAACTGGGGCAAAAACAATAATTGCTTTTAAAAACACTTGATATTTTTTTAAAGGGGAAAAAAATCCTACCAAATTTTTTAAAAAGTTCAATGTTTTCTTCAGAAGCTCATTTGTTTGTAATTCTTAAATAAAATTCCCCCCATCTCCCTGTTTTTCCTCAGTTCTTCAAGACATAGTCTAGCTGCTCATCCGGTATAGTGGTTAGTGATGCTGACTGCTGTGCCATAGAGCCTGGGTTCGAATCCTGGAAAAGGCATGGATGTTTGTAAATGTATAGTGCCTTTGCGGCATGGGGGTACTCTAAATAGCCATCAAGCCATAAGTCCGCAAGGCTGGTGGAAGGCTCCTGACCACCCCCTGGGTGTTCTCCCTCAAAATTGGGGTGGAACCGAGCAAAATGGTACTGTCACCTGCATGGTGCTCAAAGCTAAGGCTAACGACAGGCATAAAAGTCTAGCCCTTTGCTGCGATAAATTTCATGGACCTTGATCCGATGTTACTGTCGATCAGGTGGCATAAGTAACAAGAACAGACATAGTCTGAATTCTACCTTAATTTCGAAATAGGTGCTCTTCAATGTTATTGCACTTGAGCTTAGCTTTTTTTATCCCTCTTGTCATTAAAGTTAAGTGTTTGTTGTATGAACAGAAAAACATTCATTTTATACATCAGTATTTTGTTTAGTTTTTTGTGAACTTGTTAAAATTTTGACTGAAAACCATTAATGTACGTGTAATGAAAACCAGAAAAATTGTGAAACTTTGGAAGTATTTTTTTATGTATTTATATATATTTTTCACTGAAATCAAGTGGTATGAAGCATACCTTTATCTGGTTGTGGTTGAGTATTTGAAGAAACATTTTTTTTTTGTTCTGCACTTTATTGACAAACACACACAAAGCAAAAACAGCAACACAAACACACAGCTATGACAGTTGATGAAAGGATCTTCCTAATTCAGAGATCTCAGCTTTTATTTCTTTTCCGTCTGGAAGCTTCTTATATCTTTAATAGTTGAACAATTTCTAGTGTTTAATGCACAGGTTGGGCAGATTTGATGGCTGTTGCGATATTGCATGATCTCGCTTTGAAATCTGGCAGTTTTTGAGGTGATAAAGTTAGAATGGTATTACCCATTTTGTGTATAAACTAAAAGAATTAGTTATCGTGCAATGTCTTGGAGGGCTCAAGACTACTGTAAATTAAAGAAAATTCGTCAATTGAAAGTTTAAATGGAGGATTATTGCATATATACAAATAAGTAATTAAAATTGTAACTTTTTGTGCAGTCGTCATTTAACTCTCAATTTTTAATTGGAATTATGTTTAATATTGCAATATGATAATCCATAGCTGAAGTAAATTGCTAAGTTATTTTGATGATGAAAATGTTTCATAATTCATGACAGTAGATATAAATTGAATTAAATTTAAGGCTGATAACAAATTAACTGTCCTCAATATGTTATAAATTGAGTAGAATAAAAAAATGTCAAAGAGATCTGTGTTCTAATTTTGTAACTTCTAAACTTTCCTTGCATTTCTTATTGTTTTTTTTATATAAAATCAGTATAATTATATTTAACAGTAAAGATTAATGGTTTATCTGCGAGATTAATATTTTAATCACATTCCTCCTTAAGCTTTTTGTTTACAAGTCTTACTTAGTGGAAGTACTTTTATTCTGATTAGAATCCAGCAATCTAAAGTAAAGTTTTTTGAAATGGCTGACTGAAAGATGTACCTGCTTTGGATGAGATGAATGTATACATAAATCAAGAGTAAGTTGAAATACATGGCATATATGGGGCTGCAGATTTGATTTATTAACCTTACACTTTGAAGCTGTGCATGAAATATGGGTGACAAATCACTAACTTTGAACCTCAATCAAGTGATAGAGGCACTCCACTCTCCAGACTTCCACATCACACCAAAATTATGACTTTGGGCCATGATAGATATAATTTACATAAGACTTCTCTACTTGGCAGGTCTTCAGTGGCACCAAGGCTTGAACCCACTACTCAATAACACCAACCACAAGCTTGAGACCATGATCATTTGGCTACTGCAACCACTTTGGGCTTTGGGAGGCAATGGCCTGGCCGCGGTAGCATAGTGGTCAAGGTATCGGATCATGGCTGGCATGTCACGAGTTTGAGCCCAGTACCACTAAAGACCTGCCGTGTAGAGGAGCAATGCATGTTAAATCTATTGAGAGCTCAAATGTCCTCCTGTTGTTGTGAGGGCTAGGAGAGGGGAGTGCCAGCTCAGGTGTTGTCCTCATCACTTGACCATGGTTCAAAATTACAAGGTCCATCTCCAAAAGCCTTCGTTTAGCTGAACAGTGCAATGTTAATATTCACTCACTCGGGAGGCAATGGCAAGAAAAATTCAAAGGTTGTGTCTAGAGCATTTTCCAGCAAAATGTATTGCACCAATAATTCTGCGAAAGGGGTTGTTTCTCGAGCTGCATAGAGGTTCTGAAAGGATGTAAGAATGTCTTTTGTAACAGACAACTTGGTGCATCATATCAGCAAGCATCCTGAATGTAGCACACAGTCACTGTTCCAAGCTGCTTTTGTGCCCTATCGGGTAGTGTGGCAAATAGTGCTAGAGCAAGGATTTCACCCCTACCATATGCAAAGTTTTCAGGACCAGTCATCGGCAAATTACTGGCTGTGTGTCAAATTTACCTCATGTGTTCTACAACAAGCTACTATGAATCAATATTTTTCTGCACATATTCTTTACTGGCAAGTGCACATTCGAGTAAGATGAGATTACAAATAACATTTACTGTCGTGTGGGTAACTAATAATCTAAGCATCAGGAGTCCAGGGTTGTATCATAAGTGTTTCCGGATAAAGGGCCACAATTATTTGACTGATACATATTTACTGCCATGTTGCTGGACAGACATATATTGTATTTTTGCAAGAGTTGTTGCCAGAACTGTGTTGAACCTGTTCCCAACGTACATCAGGGCCCTCAAGTTGTTTCAAAGTGCAATGTTAGTAAACACTCACTCTGACATACATCACATGGCCTGTGGTTGCAACATGTTGCAACATAAGCCCATTATAATGTGGAATACTTTGAATAGAATGCGTTCAAAATGATGGACTGGTCGTGGAGTGGTCTTATCCACTGGCTGCTCGGCTTACATGATTTATTATGTCCGAATGTTTTCCTCTTGGGTCACATGCGAAATATTTCAAAATAATTATTTAATATTAGTGCCTAATACTCTTCAGAATTAAGTACTGTTTAATATTTTGAAATTGGATTATTTAAATATTTTATTTTAAATACAATATACTCGCACATAAATTTCAATTAAAAGAGTTACTCATTTAAAATCTACATTCATATTTAGCTAATGATCCAAACAAAGTATGGGAGGAACATGTTAGAAAAGAGGAAGACTTGAGAAATAAATATGCAAAGGCTATGCTGGAATTGGCTACTAAAGTTTGGGATGGAAAAGAATGTCGGATTGAATGGAGTTACAAGGCTTGCATGTAAGTTCGTTCAGTATTTGATTTCATCATTGGTTTTGGTTAAGGATTTATTCATTTGTGTCACTAATCTTAAAATTCCTGATTATATTTCTGTATACTCCCAAGATTGATTTTGTCTTTAAAAAGATTGGTTCCTGATATTTCAGTTCAGTTTTCGATATTCAATAAACTGACTGAATACTGACAAAACTTTTCTTAAGACTGAACAAAAACTTAATTATTCTTTTGTCTCTTTAAGAAAAATGATGGGTAAATTATGTGCCATATGGTGCTTTATCCAGCCCACCATAGATTTTAAAACAATTGTATAAAAATTTTCAATTTTAGTTTTTTAAAAATAATTTTAGGACATCTATAAAAATTAGAATACATGAAAAATATAGTTGTGATTGTACTTCATTCTTTGCTTGAATATTGAAGAATTTTAAAAATATAACTTATTTTTGAGTCTTTATTTTGTATCATATAATTTACATTGGCTCGCCAATTTCTTTTCTTTAAATCCATTTCTCCTGCAAATCACTAGCATAGAAGACTGAGTTATTGGCTACTATTGTCCCTTAATCCCAAAGTCTATAACCAACAACACTCATGTAATTCAAAAGTGGTGTTAATTCATGCCAAATCATGCCTTTCTATATCAAAAAATCAGCATAACTAAATAAGTAACACACATGCTCTTAATTTTTATATGCATTACTTCTTTCTATCGTACATATAGTTAGTGAAGGAGGAATTTAATAGTTTATCTGTTTATTCCCTTTCACTGTTATCTCATAATCAACTTTGATCTTATATAATTTAATTTCAAAAGTGATAAGGAAAATTTTCGAAAAGCTCGTATGATAGTTGTTCTGGAGTCGATAGATATTCTGGATGCAAAAATCATTGGTACGCATGTCATATAATTATGTGGCATGTAAAAGATCTCTTGAGTATCAATTTGGCCCTGATACTCTTGGCAAAATTAAATCACAGCAATATTTAGCATCCGACGAGAGCTTGAATTAAATGAATTCAAGCTTCCAAATTTGGTAGCGAGAGCTAAATGATGCCACCACTGAAATGGCTCTCACATTTGGGTACTTCCTGTGTCTGCAAAGGCTTAGTTGCTAATATGCAGCCCATTTGGGAGAAAAAAATATGATAGTTGTTAAATTAAATTCTTACCACCAAAATTTATGTATTTTTAATTGGAGGAATCTGTATTTTTTACTTGCTTCTAACTAGTAAATTGATTAATAAATAAACTTATTTGATGGCTCTTATTATCGAAACCAAGTGAATGGTTATTGATTGATCTTTCATCTCTGAGCCTTTCAGTTAGAGCTAAGTAAATCTTTCAATTTCTAAATAACTTCACTAGTTTAACTTCTTTAAAATTATATAGACATGCACATAGCAACTTAAAAGCTCTACACAGCCATACAAATATAAATACATGTACTTATTACAATACAACAGTTTTTTTAGCTATTCTTTTGATTAGTGAATTTTGGATCTTCATATATAAATTTTATTAAAACATGTATATGTGAAAAATATTCATTACTTTTCTTCACTATAGTGACTATTTCTTTTGTGGTGGTATGGAAAGATTTCTAACAAGAGAGGAGAAAATACAAGAACTCGAATCACTATCTCCTTCTTCAAGGAAGAAAAGAATAAAAGAACTTGAAGTTTTAAAAGAAAAAAAAATAACTGGGTATGAAATTTTTTAAATAAAAATATAAAATTTGCTATAGTTAAATGAATTCATACCAATCTTATTCCTTTTGTCTATTGTTTATTTCTATGTTTGAATATTTTCGAAACAAGACTACAGAGTCGGGAAAATTGTGCTGTGAACTTTTTAAATGGGTAAATAAAGTTATAACGAGTATTGATACATATTGTTTTGTTTGTTTATTTTTTAAATTTTAGTAGGTTATTAAAGTCATCTGTAATTTTGATTGGAAAATTAGCACAGGAAATTTCTTTTCTGAAATGCTATGAAACTATTATTCCAAACATTAAAAGTAAATTTTAAATTTCCATGCTAACTTGGGTGTCATCCTCGTCCTTTGACTGAGATTTAAAATTACTAGATCCATCACACCAATAGCCCTCACATCAAGGCCGCTTTTCCGCTTAGGCATGCTAGGCACATGCCAAGATCGTAGAAGATTGTGGGGTACAAAAAATTGGAAGGTGAAAAAATGAAATGAAATTAAAATTATAGCTAACGTTTCACCTCCTGGTAAATGAGTGAATCATTTCTGCCCTTAAGAGTAAGGACTGAAACGATATCTACTATTGAAAAAGGAGAGCTTAACAGTTTGATGTTGCAATGTACTCAAAATGATATTGCAATGGAAAGTGATTACAATGATGTCATTAAGGATTTTGTAGTGATCAAAGCTCGAAGAAAACATTTTTTTTTTTGTACAAGTACGACAGTGACTCAACAAAGAATAAGGTTGTGTAAAAGTAAAAGATAATAAAGTGATAAGTGGTGAAGATCATGATAATTAATAAGTTGAAAAAACTGTTCATACAATAATGTATACTCCGTACTGTTATTGCAAACGATTTTATGAGTTTACTGTACTAATTTACAAAAAGGGGGGGGGGGGGGGCGGGGATGTTGTAAGGTAAGAAATGAGCAAGAGTGGCCAAACCATGCCACTATCCTTTTTGTTACAGTTGCCAGTCCAGGACACAGTATTTCCATAGGTGGTTGATAATGGAAAGACTAAAAGAGCAAAAACAAAGAAAAGAAGAAAAAAAATAATAGAGTTAAGACAATTTGAAGTGTGCCTAGGGTGCTTTATAGTGCAATATTAATAAACACTCACTCCCAAGTTTTGAATATTTTTACATAAATAAAATGCCAAGGTTAATTATATACTAAATATGGGAATTTTTTTACTTTGCTAATTTTAGGACTTTTTAAAAAGTTTAATTTATACTACTCTACATTTTTAGTTTACATCATATAGGTTGCATTGCATGCTTGAAATCCACAAATCTGAAGTAATCCCAAACAGTGACGTCATCTTGCATGTTTTATTTATTTCTGATAATAATGATTAAAATTATGCCTTGTTGTGAGTGGCAACAGTTTTGTGTTGTGTACAAAATAATAATAAATGAATAGAATGAGAAGAATGATGCTGTTGTTTCAAATGTTTATTTAATTTCTATTTTAATGTTTACTATTTTAACAGGTTATCTGGATTTTTATCATTTTAAATTATTAAAAATAGTTAGCTGACTTGTTGTTTTATTATCATTTCTACTGTGAAGTGATATATATACATTTTTTCTTTCAGGTTTTCAAATACTGCTATCCTCATAAAAAAGCAATATTTAATTATAAATGAGAAACTAAAATTATTGGATATTGGTAGCTGTTTTAATCCATTTTCAAAATTTCCAGAATTTTCTTGTACAGCAATTGATTTAACTCCTGCTACTGAGGTAAAAAAACAAAACAAAAAACCCTTTTGTTTTGAATTTTTTTCATTTAAATTTTTTATTGATTTTTTTAAAAGTTAAAATATGAGAAAAAATTATTTTTGTATAAGGTTTGTCTAGTAGAATATTATTTAACATAATGACCAATGCACATTTGAAAACTATGTATTAGATACAGTGAAAATTGTTTAAGACGAAAATGAGGAGACTGAAATATTTTGTCATGTTCAAGGACATTGAAAATATATATATAGTGTTCCGAATTTTGTGTATATAGAGTAAATAATTTGTATTTGAGTGTTTAATGCATTTATATTGCTCTATATTATATTTATTTCATGTTAAAATTGTACCATTCACAAGCAATGCTGCCCCTTACGTTATGATGGCGATTCAATGAGAACTTGGCAAAATCTTGGCGGTAGAGCCAAGTTGGCATCATTTTTGGTGACCATGTTGGCGAGTTTGGAACCCTCTGGAATCTTCTAGAAAGTAGTGGATCTTTCTCTCCTCTAATGTCAGAGCGGCTATATTTCTGGAAGTTTCTGTCGCTCCTATAAATAAGATGCTCGCCGGGACGGCGAGGGGTCTTGATTAAACCAGCGAGTAGTGACGATTGTTTTGACTAGCTTGATTATTTCGGCTGTGCTTGTGAAGAATCTTTTACATACGTGTACTTTTAAAATGGATAATTGTGTGTTTGATTGCTGTTGGAGGTGTGAAGACCTTCGGAGATTTACTCTGTGAATATTGTTACTGAATCCTGTATTTAAAGGATTGGATTTTTGATAATAAATTCGCATTGCTCTTAAAGAACTGTTTATTGTTCTTTGTGATTGTTTTGCATAAAATCCTCGAATCCGGATCTACGCAACAGTTTGGTGTCAGAAGTGGGATTTTATGCCAATAATAACTGAAGGCTCTGTTGGAAGGCATCAATGCCTTGAAAAGCGGCCAAGAAGAGACTAAGGAGAGAGGCCAACAAGAAATGCAGAAAGGTCTGGATGATACTAAGAATGAGTTAAAGGAGAAAATGGAGCAAGGCCAAGAAGAGACTAGGCAAGAAATGCAGAAAGGTCTGGAAGAGACTAGGCAAGAAATGCAGAAAGGCCAGCAGCAAATGCAGAAAGATCTAGAAGATATGCTGAAAAGCCAAGAAGAAACAAAGAATGAATTAAAGAATAAAATGGAAAAAGGTTTGGAAAACGTACAGAAATGTCAAGAAAAGCTGCGAAATACTTTAAAAAAGAAAATCGATAGCGTGGAAGAAAAAATAGCATTGAAAGTTGAAGAAAAGATTGTAGTAGTTGAAGAGAAGATAGAGAAGAAAGTAGGGGAAGAGAAATAGGAAGAATTGAAGAGCATGTTGAAGAAAGAATCGAAGAAGTCGCTGAAAATTTTACCCAGNTGAAAGTTGAAGAAAAGATTGTAGTAGTTGAAGAGAAGATAAAGAAAGTAGGGGAAGAGAAATAGGAAGAATTGAAGAGCATGTTGAAGAAAGAATCGAAGAAGTCGCTGAAAATTTTACCCAGTGATTTGAAGATCTGGAAAAGAAGCTTCTAGCTTGTGGGAATACAAAGAATGAAAGCGTTTGTACCTGTTCCTTCGTTACCTATGCCTGCTTCTCCAGTGCCTCTGCCTCACCAGTGTCTGTGAAACTCTCCACCTATGACGGAAAAACCAATGGGGAGGTATATAAGACTCAATTCTCCATAATTTCTGAAGCCATTGGATGGACTGAAGGGGTGAAAGCATGTCAGCTAGCAGCATCCCTTAGAGGAGAAGCTGCTGAAATACTACAGACTCTTCCTGACGCAGAGCAACTGAATTTGAACTCCCTGTATAATGCTCTGGATCTTCGGTACGGCCAGAAATACTCTAGTTTGCACATCTGCTATCTGCAGATGAAAACGGGACTCCAGAAAACAGGAGAAAGCTTGCAGGAGTATGCCTCCGAAGTAGAAAGGCTCGCCAACTTGGCTTTCTCCGACCACCCAGCATCTGTGCGCGAAGTAATCTCTTTGCAATATTTCGTGGATGGATTGAAGGATGGGGAAATCCAGAAGGCTGTGTAAGAATGGCAGATATGCAAGATCTTAAATCTGCCCTGGAATTGGAGGCCGCCACTCAAGCCAGTCGCAGAGATCGCCATTCCATCCAAGGAGCTAGAGTGACTGCAGATGAGCCGTGTGAATTTTGATTGTTAAAAGAGATGGAGAAATCGAAAGAGGAATTGCAAACCATAAAGGCTGGAATTTCGAACCAAGAGAAACGCAACTTCAAGTGCTGGGTATGCGGTGGAACGGGACACCTGAGAAGAAACTGTCCCCGATCCAGGAAGGATGAGAACACCGTCTCTTCTTCCAAACAGGAAAACTAATATATAACCATCTCGCGGGGTTGAGGTTGCCAGATAATGAAAGGCCCCATAACAAAATTCTTCAAATTATGGCAGTAAATGGTGGTGACAAGGGACTTTACGTAATAGGACAAATTAATAACATCTCGTGCCGTATGGTTGTGGATACTGGAGCCAATATGTCTATAATAAGGAAAGATTTGGCGGAAAATTCAAAAGTTAGTATTATCTGGATGCCGCCCTGCGTTTCCTTGCAAACAGTGACGAGTGACAAGATTCGGGTTCATGGGAAAGCTAACGTCCCTCTAAGGTTTGGAAATATAGACTATCACCATACGGCATATGTAGCAGATATCACTGATCCCTGTATTCTTGGACTGAATTTTTTGAAGGACAATAATTTTAAATTGGACTTTGAAAATAGCAATATGCATTCAAAATCTGAAGACATCACTCTTTTTGGCTTACAAACTCAATTTGAATCCAACCAGAAAATTATAGCAAAAACCAAACTCTCATTATCGCCTAGAACTGAATGTATAACACCTGGTTTAGTAGCAGAAAATAGGAAATTCCGATTCGGCGTAATTGATTATCCTGACCCAGACAGTTTAAAAGCAGGAGTACTGATAGCCTCGTCGGTAGTAGACCTCTCGAATTCAGTCATACCAGTGAGAATTGCTAACATCAGTGACAAGACGAGGACTATACAGGGAGGAGAGGTAATAGCAGTGTGTGCTCCTGTCACTTGTGTAGACCGAAAGTGCAATAACCAAGACCTTTCTTCAGAGGATCTAGTCAAGGATTTACTAAAAAACAAGGACTTAGACGAGAAACAAAGATGTGCTGCAGTAGGACTAATTAAAGAATTCCAAGGTCTATTTTCAAGAACATCTGAGGATTTTGGAAGAACTAGACTAACGAAACACCGAATTGATACGGGAGAGCATCCTCCTATTAAGCAGCACCCCCGACGACTACCATTTGCTAAACAGGAAGAAGTCCAAAAACTCATTAAGGACATGAA
>BMAV01004045.1:369154-426915 GCA_019973955.1 Trichonephila inaurata madagascariensis
AGAATTGAGGAGTTTAACTGGCACTGTAAATATTTCTCATCTTACTTGAAAGTTGTTCGCATGATTGCTTGGATATTTCGTTTCTTTAAAAATGCCAAGAGAATTGATGTTTGTAATACTTCGAAAATAATATTTTCTGAATTTGATCATGCGGAAGAAATTGTAATTAAATTAATACAAATGGAAAATTTTGAGGGAGTAACGGATGAGAAATTGCGTCCTTTAAAACCATTTTTAGATCAATTTGGAATTTTGCGTGCTAGAACAAAACTTAGTTTTCGGGAAGATACAGACAATTTTAAGTTTCCTATCATTTTACCTAACGAACACCCAGTTGTTCATTTGATGATCGTGCGTAAACATGAGGAACTTATGCATGCATGCAGGTGTATCTATTGTAATGAATCATTTGCGAGAAAATTTTTGGATTTTAAAAGCGCGAAAATTAATTAGACAAATAATACAAAAATGCACTAGGTGCAAAAGATTTTCGGCTCAAAAAACGGAAGTGGTACCATCATCTTTACCGAAAGGTAGGGTAAGCAACTCTAAAATATTTCAAGTTGTAGGAGTTGATCTTGCAAGCCCACTTTATTTAAAAGATAAGCATAAGGGCTGGGTAGTATTATTCACTTGTGCTGTATTCCGAGCAGTGCATTTTGAACTTATTACATCTCTTTCTACCGCAGCATTTTTACAATCTTTAAGAAGATTTATTTCGAGAAGAGGCCGACCGACCATTATTTATTCGGATAATGGAACAAATTTTGATGGGTCTAATAGCGCACTTAATTCTATTGACTGGGATGTAGTAATGTCTAAAGCTAATATCCAAAAAATAAAGTGGAAATTCAACCCTCCCAGTGCCGCATGGTGGGGGGGATTTTGGGAAAGAATGATTCAAATGTTAAACCAAATTTTGAGAAAAATGTTAGGTAGAGCTTCGTTATATTACGAAGAATTAAATACTGTACTATGTGAATGTGAACATGTGATCAATTCTAGACCCTTAACTTACATTTCTGAGGATGTTAATGATTTATCACCATTAACACCAGCCATGTTTTTACAAGAAATCGAAACCTCAGATGTAACTGACATAGATTGTCTAGATCATCAAGAAATCAATAAGAGGATTAGACATGTTCAAACCATTCGGAAACAGCTTAGGAAAAGATTTAGAATTGAGTACCTAGGCCAACTGAGAGAGCAAACGCAGCGTCACCGGAAATCAAGACCCTTAACGGTGGGAGAAGTAGTTGTGGTGGAAAATAGTTTAAAGAATCGGACTCTGTGGTCTCTTGCTAGAGTAATTCAACTAATTCCTGGAAAAGATGGACACATTAGAGTCGCTCGAGTCAAAACTGAGACTGGGGAACTGGTCAGACCAGTGCAAAGACTTTACAATCTAGAACTGCAAGAACCAGAAATTAATTTACCAAAAGATCTGACTGATTCTGTCATTCGCACAAGGAGAGGCAGAAAAGTAACTACTCCGAAGCGTTTGACATATGCCTAAAATGTATTTTGTACAAGTTTTGTTTACTGTAAATTTTGCTTTATTTTAACACCAGCATTCTGTAGCATCTATATTGTTAATCTTACTGTTGTATTTTATATGTTGTGTTTGAGTTTTNACTGTAAATTTTGCTTTATTTTAACACCAGCATTCTGTTGCATCTATATTGTTAATCTTACTGTTGTATTTTATATGTTGTGTTTGAGTTTTTTTTTACTGCAGGAAAACTCAAAGGTGGGAGAATGTTGCGAAAGCACCCAAAGAGCGAAGGGGTGATTGACCCGAGGACGGGCGAGCGCCTAGTTTCTTTTAGACATCCAAGGAGCGAAGGGATGATTGACCCGAGGAGCGGTGAGCACCTGGTTTCTCTGTACTGGTGTGGCAACGGGGGGAGGAAAAGCGCCCCGAAAAGAGAGGGAGAGAGAACTCCTCTAGATGCGTTTGGAGGGAGCAGACGGCTATGAGCGTGCGCGATAATATTTAACCTTTTTTATGCATCCATGTAAATAGCTTAGTAAATGTTTTATTTAAATTGAGAAACACTCGTAGAGAGCCACATTATTTATTTTGCACTCAGTTTATTGTTTAAATGAGTTGTGAATTTGAGTATTGAACAACACCGACAGAAAAGGGAAAGTTGATATATTTGATTTCTTGACAAAGAATTTCCCACTGAATTTCTAGTACAAAGTTCTTAAATAAGTAAATTTCTCAGAGCAATTTACCATGACCGGGCCACTTAAAAAGGCTCGGTGGACCGCAGGTTGAGTATTGCTGATCTAAGCCATTTTTTCTAGCTCACCCAGTATTGCATTGGTCAAATGTTCTTCGGTCGTTTCAGTGATATAAAGAAATCCCATCATGTTTTCTTCTATACTTCCAGTTGATGTACTACAATATCTCAGGATGAACGACATTTATTAAATTCTACTACAGTCTGTGCAGTCAAATAAAAAAGAATAATATTTTGCCTCTTTTATCCTACCAATCACTTCACTGGTAACTGTGTTTGACATGATTGTGATCAATTCATTTTGAATATCGTGACTTAGATAATAGTGTGCAAGTTGTTTATTATCAGCAAGATTTATGTGTTCCCGTAACGCAGGATCCTATTCAGATATCAATTTAAATAAGTCTAGGAAGTTTCCAGAATTCTTAGTGTCTTCGTCTGTTTTGAGAGATTCTCTTTGACTTCTAAATGTCAGATTATATGATAGACTAAGAAATTTATGATATCAATTATAGGGCCGGCTCTAGCAGTTTTGCCGCCCCTGACAAAAATGGAAATTGCCTCCCCTCTTTCCAAAACAAAAGATCTCTAGGGGTTCTATAGGCAATATATATATATATATATTATTTTAAGTTATATACAAAATAATTTGAAATTAAGGACATAATTACTAATTAACTCAAACGAGTAAAATGCAAGAGAAGGAATTGCTCATTTCAGCATGCCAATTTCTCCTAAAAAGAGTCTACTGATGGAGATCACAAATGTGTATTTTACCTTATAGGTAACCACACTCAAGGCTAAAATAAAGTATCTCTTTTGTGGCTCTCTATCTACAAAACACTCTTATTGCCCCTGTCCCCTTTTGGATAACTAACACCGGACGTCCTATGGGTGAAAGGAATTTCCGTAGTGACCCCACTCTCCGGGATGGGTAAAAAGTTACTAGTGAAAGATGTGTAAATTTATTAATTTTCACATTTGACTATTTAATTCCGCAGCAAACTCTTAAGTTTCAACATAAAAGAAAACTGACATTAAACATGCAGAGCATAAAATAAGGAAGTAAGATACAATAAATGAAATATCAAATTCACGCCCAATATTATTCAAATTTTTTGTAACAAAACAAATATATTATTCAAATTCAATCCAAATGCCGCCTTTAGAATTTGCCTCCCCGGGCAGGAGTCCGGTTTGTACGGCCCTAGAGCCGCCCCTGGTCAATTAATCTCTCTAGCAAATTATACCAATGCTTTTGAGGTTCAAGAATTCGCCTTCCATTTTCTCAGTCTGATGTTTTTCAGTGCTTTTTTCCCTTCTCTAAAGTTATCCATTGGAACATATAGGCCATATGTTTTTTAGTATTCTCCTGCCTGTGTAAAATACTGTACTTAAATGTTTCCAATCACAGCAGCCTTCATGTACCATTTTAATTTGTGAATTGCCGAATATTCTGCATGGGGGAAAAGAAAACTTTATTTTTAGAACTTGAATAAACCAACCAGCGACGACGTTGAGTTTCACCGTTATTTAGTTTTCGTGAGAAATGATAATTGGAAAAGTGTCTATGATCATCCTCTTTAGAAAAATATTCAACACTGTTATTTAACTGCTATGTGGGATCGCTTTGAACTATATCATGACCAATGAGCCTCTGTCATGGGAAACGTACGCAATCCCGGGTCAAAACTGGAAAATGCTTGTTTCACAACCTCACTGACATCTCTATTCACAAGCGAAGAACTAATCTCAATCTCTTCTTGATTGTGACTTATGTTACTCAATGAGAACACAGAAATCTCAGTGTCAGATTAAGATTGGCAAGCTTTCGATCCTATTTTCTATTTCCGATTTTCATTGTTCGGTATCAATATTCGGTGCATCTGCAGTAACTTCCAAATTCAACGGAGATTCGGATAGGGATAAATGTGTTGTTGAGAAGTCGAAGGAACCAACTAATTTGATTCTGTACTGCCAAATTCAGTCTGACGGAGAAATTTCATCATACTTGAACTTTAAACCTGGTTGGATACAACTCTTTCCGCTTTTCTTTTTGCTGCACCAGGTTCCCATATTTTCCTTTTATCTCTCTCTTAGTGCCTAAGCTTGACATGATTGATAAATTATGAAAAATGTCCAGTACTACTATTATTTATTCTCACATCAAATACTTTTAAAATTCATAGTATGATATAGAAACATAAAGCGAGACTGCGTCTGCATGCGACACTTTAATTGACTTTCTAATGATGGGAAGTCCCGAGCTATGCCCCGTCTCTGACCGGGGACTCCCCGCGATAGCAGCTTAACTCCAGCTTATGTTGTCATACTAAATATGAGCGGAACCGACAAAGTTGAGAAATTTATTAAAAGATAATGGAAAACAATATTTTCGCGAATTATTTATTCTCTCATATGTTTTCATGCACCGATAAATAGAGTATCTTTTTAAAAAAAGTTGATATATCAAAATTTTTCGATATCTTATGGCGAAAAATAGATAGAGTTGAGAATTTTCTAATTTATCAAATATAAAAAACCCTGTGGCGTGCACTTTTGGATTTTCTTTACTTTTCGTTTAATTTATTTCGGCTTTGAGGTGCGAGGCCCTATGCACCGCGAGGCCGTGGGCAGTGGCCCACACCGCCCACGCCTTACGCCGCCTCTGTACACAATATCGATATAAAATATGCTATAGTTAAGGAAAAAATTATAATCTTTGGTAACGGTAACGGTTATATATTTACGTGGAACCTTAGAGATAGCTCTATTATCCACTCATCATAATAAATTGAACAGAGAACAATTTGTTGAAGATACATATAAAAATAGAAAGCAGTCCACATTAAATTATAATCTTTGTTAATAATAATTAAAACTGGATTATGTTTCCAGTTATATACTTCTTACAATTATTTAACTACTTTTATTTTAAACTTTGTGAGATTTTACTGTGCATAACTATGTATTTGTGCATGCATGATTAGTGCAGCCATCTAGTGGCGTAAAACTGTACTACTTAGTTCTAACAAATTCAATTGTTCACTATGTGTTTTAATACAATAATTTAAAGAGAAAATCCAATTCTTTCTGGAAAGGAAAATGTGGATTTATTGTGAACTATTTGCAATGTTAAGAAAATAAAAATAAAATCTAATCTTTTTTTAAAAAAAATTTCTCTCTCTCTCTCCTTGTCAGAGGAATGAAGAGGCAAAGCTGACAGACTGAAAGACCAATCAAGAGATTAACTAGGGTGAGGCCAGTGGTGTAACGTACACCCCCGCATCGCGGAAGGCGCAGGGTTCTAGGGGGCCCAAAGCATGGCTGCTGCCCAATACATACCCTTTGTAAAATCCAACTTGGAGGTCCAAAACCTGACTTTGCAAGGAGACTCAAATGTTCTCCGTTACGCCACTGGGTGAGGTTCAATAGCACATACAGGAATAAACAGCTAGATATATTTAGGGAGTGTCAGAGCAGGATAAAGCACTCCGGCGATGTAGTCTTCACATTTTTGGGAAAGCGATTGCACGGCTTATAGCAGTTTGAACAACGTCGCGTTTCTGCCTCAGTGGGAAATGTCGAACACTCAATATGTTAGACGACATTTGAATGGTTTTACCTGAGGTCGAATCATTGAGAAGATAGAGGAAAATCGAAGCATGACAATTGGGGCTGCGGTGTTCAGAATTCACAGCATTGTTTTACGACTTCGGAGAGAATTTTAAACTACAAGAACAGAGCTGTCCGATGATTCAGCAGTGCTCATCCACGAGTAACCATGCTAGCGAACAACCATGATATTGCCCTACAGGCCAGAAGAAACAGACGGCAAGCAGCGTGAGTTCGCTAGAGTGAGAAATCGCTAAACACACGGCATAGGCGATTGGATGACCGATATCACGTTTTACCGTGGCCAGGAAGATGCATAGGAGGGTCTGTTCACCCGACGACCCATACTATGTGTGTCTTTAACGCCGGACCATCGGAGAAGGTATTTTCTGTGGTGCCATCAGAATTGAACGGATAACCTATGGGGTTGAGAACTACTTACAGATGACAGCAGATTTAGTATGAGTATACGATTCTGGACGCATATTCATCTAGAGAGAGCGGCAAACCCTCAATAACCCATCCTATATTATAGACAGAGACTGATTTACAGTGTCCTTTTTTGAGGAGGCATCATAATTGGTTGCTATATCGACCTTCACATCTTCGAAGTGGTTCAGCCACCAAAATTCGCTATAGTAACGAGACTCTCCATCCACATATGTCTTTTTAAAGGCATTGTGGGTCCGCAGTTCCTTTTCATGGACTACAATACACCAGCTCATTGAATAGTAGCTGTAGGAGAACTGCTGGGCAGTGAGGATATTGAGCTCATGGATTGGCCGGCAAGGAAAGTGGATCTAAATCCCATAGAACACGTATGGGACTTTCTAGGGAGACGCTTGGAAGCATGTAACTTACCACCAGTAATGATTACGAAGCTCCGATTGGTGGTACGAAACTTAATGGGCAGCAAGGCCTCAACAGCTTTTTGATAACCTCATACTTAGTATAGCCATACAATTTGAAACCTGCATAGCAGACAGGGGAGATCATATCCGAAACTCGTGAAGTATAAAATACGAAGAAGAGATTTCTTTGGATTAATTTATATATATATATAAACTGGCTGACGTCATTGTTTAATCCAGGACTCTTGTTCGAGTGGGCCGTGGTTCAAATCCTACGGCAACAAGCTTTATTGGCTTTTTTAAAACCGATTTGTATACTGAAATTTTCACCTAATGAATATTGCGAGATGAATCTCAATTTTCGGTGAATGTGGGTGCAATGCATGAACAACGCAGCTTTATTGAGAACGTTTTCCTGGGTAAGTGAATGAGGGAATATTAACGTCACACTGTTCAACTACACGAGGGCTTTTGGCGACGGACCTCGTAATTTTGAGCCATGGTCAAGTGACGAGCATGACATCTGAGCTGGCACCACCCCTCTCCTAACTACCATACCACACCAACGGGAGGTCGTTTGAGCTCTCAACAGATTTAACGTGCGTCGTGCCCCTTTAGTGGTACTGGGCTCGAACTCGTGGCAAGCCAGCCACGATCTGATACCTTGACCACTCGGCTACCGCAGATATAACGTTTTCCTAGAGATCCTTGTCTATCACGGAAGGTCCATCCAAAATTACATGAACCTCTTAAGGGAGATAGGTCACATGACCAGCTGACCTCGATTTTGCAATCCAGTTAATGAAGTGCATCAAAATCAACTTGAAAATGTATTAGTATATATGCCCTCGTACATCCGCAAAGCAGCACATAAGAGATTAATGAAAATAATGGTCCTTAAAAAGCCGCGATTTAAAAAGTCCTTAGTGAAATAGGGATTCATTTGTATCAGTTTAAACCTGAACAAACCCTACAGGCAAAGGATGCTGAAAGACATTACAAATTTTGTAACTTTTTTTATCCGTTGAACCAGTTAGAAAGGAAGCTTGAGTTCCTCGAATAAGCATGCTTTTCGCAGTTGATTGAATATGCATTTCTAGGCGATGCTTGAATATGCATTTCTAGGCGATGCTTGAATATGCATTTCTAGGCGCTGAGAAATCCGACAAGTTAAATTGAAGTTCGACATCAAATACACTGGTCAGTTAATAATTTTATTTCTAATGCAACTGTGAATACAGAAAATATCTTAATGCCATACAGAGATACAGAATTAAAATACAGTAATGTTGCAATCTATAGAGCATCCCAAACTAAAATGTACACTGAAAAGTCTTTACAGCAGCGTTTCTCAAACTGTGGGGTGCTCCCCTCTACGGGGTGTGATAAACCTGCGGGGGTGGGGAAGTATATCGAACAATCAAAAATAAAAATTACTTAAAAAAATTATCAATTTACTGAAAAGAAGCAAAAAAAATTAGATTCTTACACATTTACACTGATATAATATACTTATAAATGTATCAGTACTGCAGAATTTAATTGATAATTAATTTATCAATATACTAAGTTAAAAACACGTTAAATAATTACTAGTGATTTCGATAGGCTTGTCATACACAAAATTATATTTAAAACTTAATACTTATCTTGATAATTTGTACGGTTAGTAATTAAAGTCGTATAGTAGCTTTAGCGTTACAGAGTATATCATTAATGCATTCAATACATTGTTATTGTACGGAGGGGGGCGCGTTGAAAATTATGATTGAAAATTGGGTCGCAAATATTGAAAGTTTGCACAGCTTTACAGAGAAGAATTACATAAAAAGAAAAGTGAAAAGGATAATACATAAAAAATTAAAATAATAATAATATATACATATGTATTGTAGGAGTTTGAAGTGTCCATGTTACGACTGGAAACATCACCTGCTAAAGGGGATGGTTAGATTCCCCCACCCCCTTGGGGTAGGAGAAGAATTAATTCTATGTCTGGGTGCGAGGGAGTTAAGACCTGTCATAGTGTTTTTTTTTTTAAATAAATGTTAATATTTAAATTTTAGGCAATTCTTAGGATCAAAACATTGTTGGAGCAACAGGTAGGTTAAGACCTATAAGGAAACCTATAACAAAAATAAATAAAAGAAATTTCAAGTTTTTGGATTTTCGTGGGAAATGAATCAGGTAAGAGTTTTTTTGCTTGCAACTCCCTGTAATGTAAAACGTTAAAAATTAAAACTTTTCTGTTGTTGTCAATTTTAAAATTATACTGTTTAACATCTATTTTATTAAGAGAGAATTTTTGATTTTTTTCCATTTTGTAACGTCAGTGTACGGTTTTTTTGCTCTGCGTATCCCTGCAGTCGCAAAATTTTGAACGCCAGTTCAGTTTTGAACTATTATACATCAGTAAATATTTTATTATTTCTTGCTAGTAAGTTTTAGAACATCAGTTCTAAATAGTCAGAAAAACACGGAGATTGTTAATTCCTGCATTTCAGGATATTTGCGTTACACTCGGACAGGCACTCGAACGTCAGTTCGTGAATTTTATGTGTGGCTAACATTTTTTTTAAATACAATTTTACATAAGATTGTTGTTGATAAGTAACTACCCGCATTGCTTATTGTCATTGGCGTAGCTAGTCTTGAGTGGGCCCTAATTAAAGATATTTCAGGGGCCCTTGTTAGTGACACTTTAACATTTTTAAATTTTTTGCTTAAGTGTTTTGGGCCCCCCTGAGCTTGGGGGCCCCATCTCATTGATATGATACGGCAGTAGCTACGTCCCTGTTTATTGTATTTCATGGATATTTTAAAACCTCATAAGCTCTACATTCCAAGTTGCTGTAATTGAATACGTATAATTTGTTAATTTTATTCATATTTTGATGCATTAAGCAATATGCACTCACTCCCAAAAGTTAAGCATGGAGAGGAAAATGCTAATTTCGGAAGCCAATCAGAATTGAAGAATGCAATTCGCTGCAGAGGTAGATGGAAGTATGCAAATATGTTAGGTAACGCGGCAATCGTGCTTTCATGTCAAGAAATATACAAAAAGGGCAGTCTTTTAAGAAGCCAGCTTTATGAAGGGTTACAGAAGTTGATTGTAAGTGCTGATAGAAGGTGTTTAAAGCTTTCGTACAATTTGTTTTTAAGACATAAGTGTTTCTATGACTTCCAGAAAACGAATGGAAGATTCTGAGCCCTGACGTGCTGTGGGGCGAATTGAAGCAGGACAGTCGATCACAGATGTTGCTCTTTTCTTCGGCGTTGATCATTCTGTAATTTCACGTTTATGGAAACAATTCCAAACCACACAGACAAGGGTTACAACCCCCGCGGAAGATCGATATATTGCTATTGTAGCCAAGCGGAAGCGCAGAGCGAACTCCACACGAGTGACATCTATGGTTACAGCGTCCATTGGTAAGGCTATATCTGAAGCTACTGTACGCCGAAGATTACATATGAATGGACTGTATGCCCGGGTACCTCGAGTTTGTGTTCCTCTATCCGTCCAATCAAGAGGGGCACGATTAAAGTGGTGCCGGAAACATGGCAATTTGGACTGTGTCTGACTGGGGCAATGTCATGTTTACTGATGAGTCAAGATTTGCTCTGGAGCCAGATGATAAGCATAGGATTGGCGTAAACAGGAACCCCAATCAGCCCAAAACATCACCGAACATCACGCATTCCGAGGCGGAAGCATTATGGTGTGGGCAGAGATTTCATCAGGATACCGAACCGACATGCACATCTTTAAACGGGGTTCTATGACGGCTGTCCGGTATCTAGATGAAGTTCTAGAACCCATTGTGAGATTGTACACGGCATCAGTTGACCCTACTTTTGTTTTAATGGACGATAACGCACGTCCCCATAGAGCTGGCATCGTCGATGACTACCTGGAGAGTGAAGGGATTGTGCGTATGGCATGACCAACATATTCGCCCGACCTTAATCCCAATGAAAATCTTTGGGATGCTCTCGGCCGTGCTATATCTTCACGTTTCCCACCTCCAGCCACTCTTATTGAGCTGGAAATGCTCTAGAAGAATGGCGGTTGCTTAATTCTGCGGTGGTTGACCACCTAATTGAAAGCATGATGAGAAGGTGTAAACTTAGCAAACAGATGAGGGGGGATCACATATCCTATTAATGTCCTTTTTTTCATTTTATGCTGTTTATTTTCATTTTATACATAATTTTGTTTAAATCTCGAGCATGACATTATCTGATAACTTACACAAATTTAATATTGTTTTCATTTCTGTATATAATTATTGATTTTGTTTTATGTATAAATATATATGTTACTTTACTGCCAAATTTTGTGTCAATCAAAGCAGTATTTGTTGATTTTTTTGCATTTTATATCTTCGTGCTTAACTTTTGGAAGTGAGTGTATATCGGTAAAATATACTAGTTATGTGAAAATTAATAATGTTATGTGTTTTGTAATTGAAAATTAATGTGGAAAGATTGTATGATTTTTTTTAATGATATTTTATTTACATTTTTTTATGTACAATATTAAATTCACGTCAGTGAATAACAATTGTGTTTTATTGAAAGATTAATGTTAAAGAAGAATATATAGTTATTTCGTGTCAATGAAATTATCTTGTATTTTTTGTGTTATCTTGTGTAAGAATGGTATTTTTAGGATTTATGTGAATGAAAATATTATCAGTTTAAAATTGGAGAAAATACTACCGAAAGGCTTTTTTTTTCTTTCTTCTTTCATAAGAGAATTTTACTTTTGGAATGTCATGACTCAGCATTCCTTAGTGTTCCGAGTATTTCGGAATAAATTAATGATTGATTTTGTGTTGTTATTGTAATCTGTGGGATTTTTTTTCTCTAAAACATTAAACGTTAGTTTACCGAATATATTTTCAGAAGTTTTTTATTATCCAGTCAGGAATAGATTAAGTTGTACATATCAGTAAAATATTAAGTGATTATTAAGTGCATATCAGTAATATATTAAGTGATTGTTTTATAGTTATTTAAGTAACTTGGTATATTGCGAAATATATGATTTATTATTTTTGAATTTCTCATATTCATTGAGTGTTGAGTTAGTATAACGCATGTTTGTTTTGTGTGTGTTTTAATGAAGGATATATTTGTGGTATTAATTTTTGCGATCCTTTTTAGTGTTATTTTTATTTGATTATTTGTTTAGTTTCAGTATATATATATAAAGAAAAAAAAATCAAATGACATTTTGGGGAAAGCTAAAAAGCAGGACTTAATTTTGTTGGCTGAGGAGTTGGGTCAGAGGGTATCAGATAAAATGACGCGCGATTATAGATTTAAAAAATATCATAATTGGAAGTAAAGATTACGAAGAGGAGTTTGTAAAAGATCAACTATCCGTTATTTTGGAGGAACGCGGTAAAAAAGAGGTAATGGAAAAAACCGCCAGGCAGCACGAATTCGAACAGCAACAAATCGCTGGGCAGCACGCAATCGAACAGCAACGAGAACAACGTGAATTCGAATTGAAAATAATCTCGATGCTGCGACGAGCGAACGTAAATTCGAATTGGATAAACTGCAGTTAGGCATCGAAAGTATTCGTACAAGCGAATTGTGCAGAAGATCCTAGGAAGACGTCTTGAAATTACCAAATTAGTATCGTGAGGGCCGAGAAGCATGTAAGGGAAACAATAACAGTAACAGTAACAGTAACTACTATCAAGGAAGAAAAGAAAATAGACGATTTAAGGTATCCGACTACGTTCGGAACCGTGATTTTGCAAAAGCGCGTAAATGGATAATATTTATGATATTTAGTGTCACTTAGATTAGAATACATGTATACAATTGTTTAAAAGGACATTATGACAAAAAAAATTATTTAAATACAATATTTTGGCAAAAAATTAACTTAGAATAAACTTTTTTCCAAATGTTCTCCTTTTGTAAAAAATGCTTCTATTGTATTAATATTTTGCCAGTATTCAGCTCAGACCTCTGTACAGAGGCTCAACTAGAATTTTGAAATGCGTAACTCGAAAGTCGGTTTATCCATGTTTTACGAAAACAGAAGGGAGAAATTTTAAGAAAATACGCCGATAATTATTTCAAATGGTTGTAACTCTGAAAATAATTTGAATTTTTCGAAAATCATAGTTGAACCTCTGTACAGAGGTCTGAGCTATATACAGGCAAAATATTAATACAATAGAATCATTTTACAAAAAGGACATTTGGAAAAAGTTTATTCTAAGTTAATTTTTTGCCAAATATTGTATTTAAATATTTTTTGCCATAATGTCGCTTAAAACATGTATACATGTATTCTAATCAAAAGTGACACAAAATCATAAATATATCCATTTACGCGCTTTCAAAATACGAGTTCCGACGTAGTCAGTCTTAAGGGTTGTTCACATCAAAGATGAGCAAGAAATTGGGAATCCTGTCATTGACACAGGTGTCCAGATATCTGTGGTAAGAGTAAATGTAGTCGAAGAATAAAGCGTCGATAATGGGAGGACAATTCAAATAACGTCTGTATTAGGGGAACATGAAATGGGTGAATTGAAAGTTTTCGACATGGAAATCAATGACCTTAAAATTGGTTGACTGTTCCTCTGATTATGAAAGGTTAATAGAAAACTCGCAATTGGTTTGCAATCATGCGATACTTCAAATATCTTCAAAGGAGAAGAAACTATTAAATCAACAGATTCAAAATCATTTTGCAGCCAAGAAGTGGTCACCGATCTACGCCCTGAGACTTACACACAGACTTTACCGAATGTTCGAAGAGAAAATTTGGTTGCAGTGGGAATTAATGCATCAAATATCCAAATGAAGGGACAAAGTATAAAATAAAGCAAGAGAAACGTAGCTCTTTCTGTTGATTCATTGGATTCTGAGATCAACTTTATTCTCTCTGGATTGATTGATTGAATATTAACGTCGCACTGTTCAGCTACACGAGGGCTTTTGGCGACGGACCACGTAATTTTGAACCATGGTCAAGTGACGTGGACGACACCTGAGCTGCCACCCCCTCTCCTAACTACCACACCACACCAACGGGAGGACGTTTCAGTTCTCTTATTCTCTCTGGAAGTGTTGTAGAATGCCGGAAATCTAATGTAATCACATTGTTAAAATGGCAGTGACGAACATGTGTAAAATCAGTTTCAAACTTTTGGAATTGCTGCAATTTTACCAACCATTGTCATCACGCTGAAGCAACGAGGAAATGTTGCTGACATCCTAATCAGTTCGAAAAAGCCTTAATTTTGTCGATAACATAGGAGCTGTTAGTACTGTGGGGACAACGCCAATATGTGATATGGATTCATTTGTGAAAGTAATATGTATTATGCCAGAGACAATGTTACGGTTTAGTCCTAGGAGAGCCCACACCCTTGGCGCGAATTTTTTTGGGTTGGCGATAAATGTGACATCTTGGTAACCCTACTTTGATACACTAGATATGGTAAACCTAACTATTTCTGAAAATTTCGTATTTTGTCGGCGGGCATTTCGAATTTCATTTTGTTTTGGGGAACCGGGCTGGAATGGTTGCGTGTGTGAAGGAATATATCTTAGAATTTTTTACTTTGTTGAATGCGAAAGGTTAGAAAGAATTGATTGAATAGTGTATGAAGGAAGGATTGATTGCTTATAGTTATGAATGTCCTAAATGAAACGATCGGCATGATGTAACTTGGTCGACAATAAAACGCTTTCTTCGAAATTGCACTAGCCACGCCGAAGGTATGTTCGACCATTACATCTCAGAATAAAAATGGCGGCGCTCACATGATCATTCACTTAGCGATGAGGCCTTCAAGACTTTTTTAAAATCTGTTATTATGCTGTACCCTCCACTTGGAAAAGATCAGCAGTAAGAAAGTAAGTGCTGTTTTATATTTTTTTTATCTTAAATGTTTAATTTCTGTATTGTTTACATATATTTTCATTACGCATCCACCTTATTTCTCTGTATTCACTTGCCAGCCATTGTCGGTTTCGCTTGGCGCCATCTCGTTCTGGCTTGGCGCTTTTTTCGTTTTGTCGCCGAGGGTGTGGGCTCTCCTAGGATTTTACCAATGTTACAAAGAGTGAGGTTGCCTTAACTTAAATATTTAAAAATGGAATCTTGTATAGTAATAGGTGTGGTTGGTCCTGTAAAGAATGCATTTCTAATTTTATTGACTCAACCCTGGTGCAATGTTTTTGTGAGCTCATAACAGGTATTATTAATTTGGATTTGAAAATAGGATTGGAAGTACTTAAGGTTCGTGTGGATATTTTATGGACAATAACATGCATAGGTTGTTCTTTGTCGCCTTTGGGATTGGAAATGATCTTTCTCACTTTTATTTTATTTAGAAATTGGAGTAAAAAGAAAAAAAAGAGATATTGTTGAAATGTATAAACCTGGTACATTACAGAAATTGACTGTATTTAAATGGAAGCTTAAGCAGGGGTGAAAGTAATACACGATCTAAGCTGTATACTCCTATCATTAGATAAGATATAAGCCAAAGATCATTTGAAATTTTAAGGTATAATAATTTCTGAAACTGATAAAGATTAAATCTTGGGCTTCTAAATATGCTCTGCTAATATACACTCTATAAAAAAAAAAACACGAGGCACCAAGAACGAGTCGTCCGATTGACACAAAAATAGGTGGGTAGAAAGATTATGCACAGAATAGAAAGTGATTAAAATTTCAGCGATATTTAAATTCAAAAAAATATTTCGAATTTCAAATCGCACCCACTCTGACACAAGCCAAGCGAATCCGCTGTGATGCGACAGGGTGGAGCGAGGTGAAGTCATAGAAGCCAAAAGTCATAAAATTCTTACGACTTTGGTGTTTCATACAATTGTATGCTCAATTGGCGGCTCTAGGGCCAGACAAAACTGGACCCATGTCCGGGGCGGCATTTGGACCGAATTTGAAAATTACTTTTTTTTATACGAAAAAATTTGGTTGAAATTATTTTCTAAAATATTATTATTTACACTTTGGAAACGTGGAACATAATTATTTTGTTCTGGAGTGAATTGAAATATCGATCATTGCTAGTTAAATTAGCAACGATTATATCTCTTAAAAAAATAAAAATTGTATTACGTGGCGGTTTGACTTTGCAAGTGCATGGGCACCCGACCTCGGGATAAAAGTAGATATGCTTATCTTAATAAGATTTTCACTGCACTGATATAAAGGGGATCCTGGGAAATCGTCAGATTTCAGTACTTTTTGTATTCTCAGGAATTACACAAGGCTTAAATAATCCATCAAGAAGCTATTTTTTACTGGAATAGGGATTTAAACCTCGGCTATAAATTTTAGCCGACCCTACGGAGGCAATTTGTGATCGTTTTCCCCGAACTTCCCAAATAGAGGAATTTTCATTACCTCTGCAGTGGGGTAAGCGTGTAATAAGAGAAAAGTAACACCCACGAAGAGTCGAGAATTTTCTTAGCTTGTCGTGGGTAAGAGTAAAACCTTGAAACTTTTTGGTCAAATCAGTTCCTGTCTATCGAACATCGCTTCGTGAACTAAAAATATTCAGTTTTTAAAGAAATCGCATTTCGTAACCTACCAGCACAACCAATCTGATCAAAATTCCGAGATCTTGATTTATGTGGATAAAGTTTACTTAATTTTTTTTTAAAAAAATTCGGATACTTGTCTTTATTATGAACTATTTAACTGAAATTGTAATTTGAAGAAGGGAATGAAAACCACCACAAACTGCTTTGGGGAGAATATTTTTAAGCAATCTCGCGTAATTTTTTGAATCATTATTTTTCTTAACCAAACACTTTCGCGTGAGATTCTTACATTAATATTTATTTATATATTTATGTAACATTAATACAGCAATTCTATAAAGAACAAATCGGTTATACAAATAAAATCTCTTAAATATAATAAGTAATATTTTTAAAGTACGTAGTTGTTACTTCAGCAGCAAATAAATTTTCAAATACTTATATAATACAGTGTTGGCTACCGTAAATGCAACACCCTGAAGGAATCATGCAAAGAACACTGAAATTTACAACATACATTAGCGGAGGTGAGATATGCAAATGATTAGAATTTCAGCGCAGACACATATCACGCGCGCCTGTGGCGCCACCTGAAAGCGCTATTTAAGGTTTGGAGATTTCGACGATTTCAAGTTCGGCAATTGTGTTTTTCTTGTGGTTTTTTCAAAAAACGATCAGTTATGTCTCGTAGAAAACAGCGATCAGCTTTTGATCAATTATCGAGTTCGACAGAGGAAGGATAGTGGCCTACCGAGATTGTGGAATATCTTTCAGGGCAATCGGTAGTCGTGTTGGACGAAACCAAAGAACTGTAATGCGGATATGTGACCGTTGGATTCAGGAGGGTACGATGGACCAACATGGTCGATCGCATCAACCTCAGTGCACCACTTCACGTGAGGACAGGAAAATTGTGCGCATGGCAGTGACGGATCACTCAGTCACATCACGAACCATAGCACAGCACATTGAGTCTGTAACGCATCATTCAGTGTCTGCGCGTACCATTCGACGCCGTTTACAGTAGAGTGGTCTGTCCGCAAGACGTCCATTGCTTGGTCTACCCTTGACGCAGAACCACAGACGTCTTCGCCGCCAATGGTGCGATGAAAGAAGGATGTGGGCGGCAGAATGGAATGAAGTTGTCTTTACTGACGAGTCACGCATCTGTCTGCAACACCACGATGGTCGGATTCGGGTCTGGAGACACCGTGGAGAGAGGATGCTGAACAGATGCGTTATGCACCGCCACACTGGTCCTGCACCGGGTATTATGGTATGGGGTGGTATTGGATATCCCTCTCGCACTCCTCTAGTACGCATTGCTGGTACTTTAAACAGCCAGCGCTACATCTCCGAGGTGTTGGAGCCAGTTGTCCCTCCTTACTTTCAGGTCTTGGCCACAGCCATATTTCAACAGGATAATGCGTAACCACACGTGGCACGCATTGTCCAAAGTTCATCGTCAATCACCAGATTGAATTATTTCCCTGCCGGCTCGCTCTCCGGATCTTTCGCCGATAGAAAACATGTGGTCCATGGTTGACCAACGATTGACCCAGATTACACCCCCAGCTGCCCCACCAGATCAGCTTTGGCAAAGTGTGGAAGCTGCTTGGTCTGCTGTACCCCAAGAACACATCTAAAGTCTCTTTGAATCAATGAAGAGGCGTATGGCAGCGGTGATCTCCAACAATGGCGGCTACTCTGTCTACTGAGTCTGGCAGGAATCACACTTCACAGAAGTCTATAAATTTAATCATTTGATATTTGGTCAACATGTTATCAACAAAATAAATTTTGTTGTGCTATCTCTTGTCTTTCTTGGTGTTGCATTTACGGTGGCCACAGCAGTGTATATTAATATTTATCTCTTAGTAACAGCATTAAAGAAACAATTGATTCCTCTTCGACTGATTAAACTTCAAATTCACGTGAGTCAATAAAGGAACATTAATTTTAAAGGAGAATTTTTTTTTCGAGATTTTTAATTGTAACATTTTTTCTATGTCGTTAACAATTGTTGCCTTGTGACATCTCTAGCGTTCTTCTTCTAACATAACCTCTACGTTCTTTGAAGGCCACGATTAATGGCAAAACTTTTCCAACCCAAATCCAAGAAGTGAAACGAAGCATAGATGCAAATAAGATAACCTTTAAAAGGATAGAAAGTTTGTGACGTCTCTCGCGTCCTTCTGCTAACATAACTCCTATGTTCTCTGACGGCCACGATTAATGGCAAAACTTTTCCAACCCAATACCAAGAAGATAAACGAAGATAATATGTAAATGAGATATACTATAAAAGGATAGAAGCTTTGATGATAAGATATAGCGCGGCAAGCTTAGAGATAGTAGTGTGGAATCCTTCAGATCAGAGTTAGCAGTCCGATAGCTTTGGAAGGAATAGAAACCCAATATAAAGAAGTTGGAATCTTCATATATAAAGTGAATTATAAATATCTCTCTATAGGTGAAGGAAGGAGATCTGCAAAAGGTAATATTTGACATAAGTAATTAGATGAATCGGTTTTTAAATATAATTGAGATAAAGGATCTAGTTGCGTGATCTGACTTAAATACAAGGTTTAATTTGGGGTTTGTTAACTCTCACTTTAAATATAGTTGTCAAATTAGAATTAAGTAATAAAAAGTTATTCTTAATAAAAGTTGTATTAAGAACTACTATGTCTCATCATTTTGATAATCCACACCTCTAGCTTACCGGAACCGGAACACATAGTCATCACAGGATAGCTATGTCGCAATGGCAAACGTATATAATTCTGGGTTAGGGTAATGTAGGTGGAAGTACTGTTCTACCTGAAATGTACTTTTCAGGGTCAGAGAACATTGCAGAGTTTATCGAGTGTATTGAGAATAACATACAGTTACTTGAAATCCCAAGTAATCTGTCATGTGTTTACTTAAAAGTCATCTCGGGGAAGGGCTCAAGATTGGTATTCGATATTTGGTTCGTTGTTAGTGCAAAATACAGCCACGGATTTTGCGCAGCTAAAAACGGGTTGAAAGGTTTTTCCGCGGTCAAAAATAAGAAAGAACTACAGTCGCAAATCTACGCGTCCCAGCAGGGAAAAATCAGGATCCTACTGATTTCGTTTATAGTTTACTAAAAATAGAAGTTTAGAATTAGGAATGTCCCAAGCAGAGATAGTGGATCATTTTTTTGTTCGACTCGAACCACAGATCCAAGACTATGTGGAAGTGCAGAAATCCACAAAACACGATACAACTTTTGGAAGTCTTAGCTAAATTCGAAGAGATATTCTTGCAAATTAAAAGGGGTTATCAGAACGATAATATAGAAAGACGAGGTCAAAATGAAATAGGATGCCTAATTTTGAAGCTAATGGTAGAAACTGGAGGAATTCTGAAATAGGACGTAGACCAAATAACAGTAGAAATGAGTTTTACGAGAATAGCCGTCAAAATAATAGGGGGGTTCGAGGAGGAGTAGGTTTCAGAATAATGATCAAAGATTCAATAACGGGGGTTACTCATTCGAAATGAGCGAAATGATAATTTTAATAGGGGAAACCGTAGAAATAGGGTTCAGTGAAAATTTCAATCGGGCGATAGGATGCAAAGGGGACGATTAAATATTGTAAGGTTAATGATCAACCTCAAGGGGTGTCGACAAGAGAACAATTAGACTTTCTCCGATATGTATATCACCCGTAGAACTTCCACACTTTCCCTATTTTATTAAGTAACACATTTTTGAAAGCGCTTTTGGGACACCGGAGCAGATAAATCATTTATATCGGAAAGTATTAGAAAATATTTTTCTATAAGCAAATAAAAAAATCGGGCAGGTAATAACAACGGGTGCGAAATGCAAACATGGGGATCGTAGTTGAATATTCGCATCCAGACAATTCGAAAGAAAATGGTCATTTCATGTGTTGAAAGATTTAGAATACCCATGTATTCTAGGTATCGATTCATAAGTGCGTCAAGAATCGTATTAATTTTGATCAAAAATCGTTGAAAATTCAGATTCTCAAATAAATAAGGTGGTTGAACCAATTAAAGAGGGAAAAGGTTGGAATAGATTTATCTAAGACAAAATTGGGGAGGTAGAAAACAAAAACTACTAAATTTGTTTAGTAGTTTTAAAGGGTTATTTTCAGACAAACCAGGTCTTACTCATGTTTTATACCATGAAATTGACACGGGAGATAACCCACCCGTAGCTTCAAGGCCAATATAGGTATGATCGCACTAAGCAAGCAATAATAGATTTTCACATACAAAAAATGTTACAAGAGGAAAAGATTGTTCCAATTCAATCCCCATACGCGTCACCTGTTGTGTTATGCAAGAAAAATAATGGGTTACCACCGGATAATCCGGAAGCATATAGATTTGCAGTAGACTATAGAAAATTAAATTCGATCACAAAGTATCCGCGATACCCTTTACCGTTAATAGATGATTTATTAACGAACATCCATATACAACAATAATGTCATCTCTTGATCTAAGAAGTGGGTACTTTCAAATGGCAGTAAACCCCAGTGATATTGTTAAGACCGCATTTGTAGTAAAAGTGGGACTTATTGCTTTCAAGCGGATGCCATTCGTTTATCAGGAGCAGCTCCCAATTTTCAAAGGCAATTGACATAATCCTAAAACCGTGATAGGGGAAAATTTTTGAGTGTTTATATGGACGACGTTATTATATCGTCTCCATCATTCACTCACCATGTTGAATTATTTAAAGGGGAAATTTTTCGTTGTTAAAGGATGCAGGATTGACATTAAATAAGGAAAAATGTAAATTTGGGTGGGTGTTTAAATATTTAGGATTAATTTTTAGTAAGAAGGGAAATTTAAAAAGGATGAGACAAAGGTTAGAGCTATACAAAAAGATGAAACCGCCCGTAACTCAAAAAGAGGTGTCAAGTTTTTTTGGTATGTCCCAGTGGTACGCGAAATTTATTAAAATTATGCGGATATTTGTGAGCCACTTTATAATCTTAAACGAAAATTTAAAAATTTGTCTGGTCAATGAAGCAAAAAAAGGCATTCGAAGAGGTAAAGGGGAGGGGGGAACAAAAGCGCCATTTTTTAAAATTAAAACTTTGGGAAACCTTTTGGGGTTTTTTGGGCCTTAAGGTTTTGGAAAGGGGTTTCCCAAAAAACAGACCCAGTGGGACTTTTTTGGGCAAGAGGGAAATTTATTCCCAAAGGTGAAATTTGGGGGTTAAAAAATTTAAAATATTTGGAATTTTTACCCTTTAAAAGGTTTATAACGGATCACGCACCCTTTAAACCGCCTAACACATGGAAAAAAATTTGTCGAGTAGGATGATTAGATGGGCACTAAAGTTAGCAGAATTCAATATAGAATGGGAACATAGACCGGGAACTAAAAATGCAGTGGCTGACTTTTTCGGAACCCCGTTAAAAGTAAAATTTGGGGTTGATAAAATTAATTGTGCCATAATCGGGGGTTTAGTACTTACTTCCGGGAACAATTAATAACAGAACAGAAAAGTGCCCGGGATAGGTCATATCTATAGATATTTAAAAAACCCCGGAAAAAATAACTCGGTTAATGCAACGATTTTGTGAAATTGGCCCCACGATTTCCTTTTAAATTGGAAAATTTTTATTTTATCGAAACACGCAACGTCATTGAGTGAAATGCGTGTATACTTTCCCAAAATCTTTAAGGAATGAAATAATAGAGAATTTCATGACAAGCCAATTGCTGGACACTTAGGCAGATTTAAAACGTATCATAAAAATTCGGGGACTTTTGTTTTTTCCCCGTACATAAAAAAATTCATTGATCAATATGCTCTACAATATATTTTGCCAAGTTAATAACTAAAAAAACGCGTTCCCAAACTGGTCGATTAAATCAATTATATCAATTATCCGAATGAGATAGTGACGTTAGTTTTGGGTTAGGCCCGTATCTATATCGAGAATAAGGTAACCGCTATTTTTTGGGTAAAAACCCGTCTTTTTCAGCAAATGGGCTGAAATTATACCTTTAAAGGCCTCATCCCCGTAAAATTACCCGGACTTTTTTTTTGATAATTTTTATATCGCGTTATGGGCTCCAATAAAATTAATAAGTGATAATGGTCCCCAATTTATATCCGAGATTTTTGAGCATTAAGTGAAAGATTAGGCATAAGGCATGGGAAGATTTTGTTGCATATCGACCACAAGCAAATCGGACTAAAAGGGGTTAAATCGAGATATAGTGCAAATGATTGCAAATTATGTTAATGATAACACAATATTTGGGGGATCAATTCTTACGTGGGTTTTGCTTACGCTATTCGTACAGCGGTGAATGAAACAACGGGAAAAACACCTGCTGAATTTTTTTTAAGTCAAAAAATTGATTACACCTTTTTAAAAAACTAGTTATGATATCGGAAAGTTCAAAATTCAAAACATAGAGAAAAGTTTTAAAAGGAAGCTAGACAAAAGTACGAAAATTAAAACGGGAAAAGGGTTGGGAAAAATATTATAATAGACATAAAAAAAAAAAGGTAAATGATTGGGTCTTATTAAAACACACCCTGTAAGTTCAGCAGCTAACAAAGTATGTGCTAAATTTAAAAAAAAATTTGAGGGCCCTTATAAGTCTTAAATTTAAAAATTATAATAATATTGAAATTGGAAATCGGGAAAAAGTTTTAACAGTTAACGTAGATCAAAAAAGAATATATCGTCATAGGAAATGTGACGAGGTCGAATTAGGAACAGGTACCCCCAAATAGTATAAGATAATCGGGGAAACTCGTATTTCCCGGGAAAAAATTACATCAAAAGATTAAATGGTACAATATGGGAAAAAAAAAATCGACGGGGGAAACGAATTTTAGAGGAAAAAGGGATTGGTAACCAATCAAATCAATATAAAAAAACAGAGGGACCCATAAAACAAATCACTGGTCAGATCACTTCCTTTCATTTGGGAATGAAAAAAAAAACAAAGGAAAAGGGAATAATGGGGGTTTTAAAAGACCCGGGTTTTGTCAGGGGCAAGTGGACCACAAAGAAAGGGGAAAAAAAAGGGAACCAATAATATTAAAAAAAGACAAATGTCACCCAGTATTTATTTCAGAAGCAGGAAAAAGAACAAAAGAAATGCACAGAAGTTCCAGATGAATCACACTACAATTTAAGGCCACGACGGGGGGAACAGAAAAACCCCCCGACCACCCCAAGGGGAGACAAAAAGGGGAAGTAAAAGGAAAAAGGACGAAAAAGGAGATTACAAGCCCTACAACAGGCAAAACAAGAAATTCCAGTACAACCGGGGAAAAAGAAGAGTGGTAGCACATCATCGTTGGATGTTATGGTGGGAGAACCCATATAAAAACCCAGGTTGTATTGTTTCTTTTTTTATGATTTTCCCAACAAGTGGTCGGAAAATTTTGCAAAAAAAGGAAGTCTCGGGCGGTGTTTAAAAAGTTAAAAAGCCAAGTCAAACACTACAATGAGTGTTTTTTTAAATTTTTGGGAAACCCGGCTTTTTAAAAATTTTTTTTTCTGGAGAAAACTTTTGTAATCACACATTTTTTTTGCTTCGATGTAGGGACTTCGTGAGATGCAAAAATTCCCTTTTTTATTTGTTATAATAGTTTATTAAAAAATTTTTTGTAATTGTATAATATTTGTATATATATATTTTTTTGTATTATTTACGTATTATGAGGCATCTTTTTCCCGGAAACCGGCGTAGTCGGGGGCACTAACAATAATAATAACGGCGCGCGGCTCAGGGGGGGAAATTTTTGGAACCAGATGTGGGGAGGGAAGATGAAAATTTATTGTGATATAAAAAATAATATATAATAATTGTGAAATTGATTGATATTATAAAATAGGGTTTAAAAAAATTTTTTCATTTCAGGGAACTGCCCCCTAAAAACCCCAAAAAATTATGAAATTTATTAGCTTCAACAAGAAAGGGGGCGGAATTTCCCAGCTCCATATGCAGTGTTAGTTTCCCAAAAGGGTTGGGTCTCGAAAGAATATTTTAGAAAATTTAAGTGTAAAAAAATATTTTAAGTAATTGGATTTTAAAAAAGTGAGAGTGGGCATAAATTAAACAGTAAATTTTTAATGTTGGCCTAGTTATTGGGTAAAATTTATTGTCACAGTTTTTAAAATTTTAAAATTTAATAAAAAAATTTAATTCTAAGATAGTAATAAAAATTAAAAATCAAGATAAATTTGGGAAAATTTTAAAAGTTAAAATGAGGATTTTTAAAATTTAAATTTAAATAAAACTCAGAAAGCAAAAAAATTTAGAAATAGAGATTTAGACACGTAATTTATTAAGGGGGATTGAGAACCCTTAAGTAAATCACGTTTTTTTTTCTTGGGGGTTGTGACGTTTTCGCGTCCTTCTGCTAACATAACTCCTATGTTCTTTGACGGCCACGATTAATGGCAAAACTTTTTCCCAAACCCCAAAACCAAGAAGATAAACGAAGATAATATGTAAATGGATATACTATAAAAAAGGGTAGAAGCTTTGATGATAAAGATATGGGGCGGGAAGCTTAGAGATAGTAGTGTGGAATCCTTCAGATCAAGAGTTAGCAGTCCGATAGCTTTGGAAGGAATAAAAAAACCCAATATAAAAAGTTGGAATCTTCAAAATATAAAAGTGAATTATAAATATCTCTCTATAGGTGAAGGAAGGGGGGATCTGCAAAAAGGGAATATTTGATATAAGTAATTAGATGAATCGGATTATTAATTTAAAAATTGAGATAAAAGGGTCTGGTTTCGTGATCTGGAACTTAAATACAAAAAGGGTTTTAAATTTGGGGGTTAACTCTCACTTTAAATATAGTTGTCAAATTAGAATTAAGTAAATATAAGTTATTCTTAATAAAAATTGTATTAAGAACTACTATGTCTCATCATTTTTTATAATCCCCACCCTAGCTTACCGGAACCGGAACGACATAGTCATCACAGGATAGCTATGTCGCAAGTTTGAAATGACAAGGATGGGAATTTAAAAGGAAACTTTGTTCGGAAAAGGTAAAGTTATTTTGGCGGCCTACCTAAGCATCACGGATATCAAGTCCTTACTACAAGGTGCATACTTTTTTCACTCGAACCTAAACGAAAAATCTGAAAGTAATTGAACCTTTTGGAGTATTCAACCCAAGGGGAGGAGGATTATATTCCAAACGCTATATATTATTGGGGTTTTGATTAGGCAGATATAATTTTATTTATATTGATAAGTGGAAACTAATTGGGGATCCCGGGTTTGGGTTAAAAACTACGTGTAGTGATTTATTCTCACTTAATATAAGTTTGTTCAATTTTCTAAGTTTAAATTTTAAATTAAATTCTTAATAAAAATCATATTAAAATTATAGAATGTTTTCATTTCCCAGAATCCCCACCTCTAACTTACGCGGAAACCCCACGACATGGCTATCGAACGGGTGGCCATGTCCCCACTAAAATTTAAAAAAAATCAATTTCATTAAAAAAATTATAACTTTTATAATTTGGGGAAAGATTTTTCCTCTATGTATATTGTTACGAATTTTGTGTAAATAGTGTAAATAATTGGTAGTTGGATGTTTAATGCATTTATATTACTCTATGTTACATTTATTTTATGTTAAAATTGTATTATTCACAAGCAATGCCACCCTTTAAGTTGTAATGGCGATTCAATGAGAACTTGGCGAAATCTTGGTGGTAGAGCCAAGTTGGCATAATTTTTGGCAACCAAGTTGGCGACTTTGGCGATCATGATGGTGAGTTCGGAACCCTCGGGATTCTTCTAGAAATTTGTTGAGAGGTCCACTAACGTCACGCTCTATGACACGAGCGGTTATATTTCTGGAAGTTTCTACCGAGCCTATAAATAGAGATGCTGGCCGGAAGTAGTGGAAGTCTTGATTAAACCAGCGAGTAGTGAGCATTGTTTTGACTAGCAATTAGCTCGGCTGTGCTTGTGAATAATCTATTACTTACGTGTATTTTTTAAAAAAATTGATTGTGTTTTTTGAAGGTGTGAAGACCTTCGGGGATTTACTCTGTGAATATTGCTGCTGAATCCTGTATTTAAAGGATTGGATTTTTGATAATAAATTCACATCGGTCTTAAAGAACTGCTTATTTTCTTTGTGATTGTTTTGCATAAAATGCTCGAACCCGGATCAACGTAACAATATGATAAAGTTGAAAATAAAAAAAATCAAGGTGGTAACATCATCTGCAAAATATATTTATTTATAATAAACAAAGTAAATCCTTTTGTATTTGAATTAGTAATAATTTCTTTCTTCAGAATAGTTATTTATTCCTTTGAAATACTTCTTTTCCCTTGATTTTTTTTTTATATTTGAAAATTATTTATCAAAACATTTGGGAGATTTCATTGGAGTTCACAAAGGTAGAATTTATAATTTCTGTCTGCCGTACAAAATTATACTAATTTTGCACGGAACATGGATGAGAATATATTTGATACACTAGTTATTATTTTAAACCGTTTTCAGTTTTATTAATTGTTTCATGACATATACTTTTAATTAAAAATACAAATACAAACGTTTTAATCTGAAACTTTATGAGTCGAAGCTAATTCGAAAATTGAAGAAAAAAAACGGTATTTTCCTTATTTTTTATAATTATTGTATTATTTAAAAAAAACTTGTTTTTTAAAATTTTTTTAAATTTGATGCATTTCCGGGGGAAAATATAAAAAACCGGGGAAAACCCGAAACCCTAATTACCCACGTTAAAAAGGGGACAAATGTGCAAAAAAAAAAGAATATTTCCTTAGAGCGGGGTTCCCGGGAAATCCCATTTTTTCCAAAGTTCTGCTTTTATATACAAAAAAAAAATTAATTTCTAAAAAAGTTATTGTGCTTACTTTTTCAAATTTATAAAAATCCCCTTTAAAAAAAAAATGTGTAAAAAAAAATATTTGACTGGTTTACTAACAGAATTTATTTTTAAATGTGTATTTTTGATTTAACTTTTTTTTTGCGATTTCCAGTTATATATTTGTATTTAGTATTGTGTGTGAGATTCTGGTATTTCATTTAATATTTCTTATTGCTACTGTATACGTTAAATGTCAGTTTACTTTAATGTTGAGGCTTGAAAGGTTCGAGACCACAGTATATGTTAAATCATGAAATTTGATATGTTTATATCATTTCCTGTAACTTTCTCCCCATCTCGGACTGGGGTCTCTACGGATATTCCGGACACCCATAAAATGTCCGGCGTCAGCTAACCAAAGAGGGGACATTATGAACTGTAAAGAGCAAACTTACGATAAGGCCGCCACGATGGCTGGATGCCACAGATGTGCAACAGCGAATAAAAGATATCAATCCTAATGCCGAATTTGTTCCTTGCTCAAACCATTCACTAAACCTAGTTTGCGTACATGCACCTTCAGTGGACGTAAATTCGGTGACTTTCTTTGATACGCTAGAACGCTGCAACTTTTTTTCTTTCTACGTCGACGCACCGAAGGTAAGTTCTTGAATCACTGGAAATGTTTGAAGAGGATTCAGGACACACGTTGGAGTACCAGAGGTGATGTTGTAAATTATATTAGACACCATTACAAAGAAACTTTAACTGCACTGGAAAAACTGACGGAAACGAGTAAAAGCTTTAAGGCTACACAGTACCATAAAAATTTCATTTTTAACGAAATTTTTATGCATTTTCTAGTGGCCCATATCATTGAGAAGCTTGCCACGAATTTTCAGATCTGTTAGCAAATTAGTTCTTAAGATATTGAAAGTTTTATGAACTATAGTTTTGGTTTTGGTTTCATTTTAAAGCATTTTTCCACACTTAAATTGAATTAATTAAAAATATTTTTGACCTTTTAGTTTAAAATGGTTATTAATTCCAATTTTCATTGATAAAATAATTTCTGCTTGATTATAATTTGAGTTTTTTGAGTTCTCATAATTAATTAAATAAGATTAATTTTTCATGACCAATTAATGCTTTAAAAATAGTTTATATAACTTAAAAGCTTTATCATTAATTTTTTCCTGTAGAGCAAATGCCATGGCAAATGCGTTCTCAGGTTGCTGAGGGAAACAATATTTCGAAAAGATGAAATATTACTGAAAATGATGCATCTAAAAATCAGTCCTCAGCTGATTCTGCAATTAGACTTCCGAATACAAGTATTCTAAATTCAAATGTTGCATATATAACTGAATATTTCCTTTTGATGTACCAAACTACATTATACTAAACGTATTGTAGTACTATATTTTAATATTTTAAAGTCGTACGCGCGACAATAGCTAAAGCTTCCTAAACTGACCAATTTAAAACTGAAAAAAATTAAATTTTATGAGCAAACATGACTATTTTTGGCTTAATTTAGCATCATTATTATTTTGTACTTTAATGCTTTGTGCTTCAAAACTTTTGTGAAAATATTAGGTTAAGATAAAGCTGAATAAACTGACGTCTTAACAAATGCTATCATTATTATGCAAGAATATATTTTGAATTAAAAATATTATTTTCAGTCATATTTAACTAAAATAGTGTTTTAATGCAGAACATATATTGGAAAGTAACATATTAAAAAATTAGAGCTTTACGGGCATTATAAGTTTTTGTTTTATGACTTTACAAACTTTAAATGCGCTTTTCTCAGACTCTCAATTTTGGAGAGGTATAAGTGTTTTCTAATCCCTAAGGCTTTTTTTCTGTTTAAGATACAGCCTCGAATTTTTTTTGTATATACTTCCAAACGTATGTTCTATAAAAGTTAGTATGGATTTTTTAGGGCTGAGATCTCTAGCTATTTTTGTAAAAAATGCTAAAGTTGATATTTTAAAAGTTTTTCGTGTTTCAGGTTTTCTAGAAAAATAATTAATCAACAATCAGATAGATTTTTCAAATCCATACTAACTTTTGTTTTTAATAACCTAAGAAACATAAATATCTTAAAAGGACTAAAAATTTTTTAAAAAGGTGGTATTTTCATAAAGAAGTTTGAAAAACTTTAAAAATTCCTAATTTCTTAAAATTGTAAGATAATGGCTGTTCAAATTGACTTTTACTCTTATAGAATAAGCTTAATAATATAATCTAAATATAAAACATCAATTATTTTTACTGTAACTCTCTCCAAAAATTTTTTTGAAAAAGGGTACCGTGTAGCATTAATACATGCACAGATGCCGGAAGTTTATTAGTCGCTATGCAATCGCATTCGTTTTTAAGTTACTTAGTCTTCTGGCAACCGGTACCGTGTGAAATCAATGATGCTCAAAATGATTTGCAAACAGAGGGACTAAATATTCATCAATGTGCTAAAAAAATGCGTGCTTTACAGACCGTATTAGAAGCAAAACGAGAGGAATTCGTGGAGGACGCTTTAATACATGCTAAAAGTTTATGTGAAGAGTTTGAAATTTCTTTTGAACCCCCAAGACTGATCAGGAGGAAGCATATATTTGGCGACGGAAGTAAAGATGTTTATTTATCGTACGAAGATGACTTGAGGCGAACAGTGTTTTCTTCAATAGACAGAGTAACTGCTGAAATTCGAGAAGGATTCCAACAGTTGCAGAATCTAGCGCAAAGATATGCTTTTTTAAGGCCTGAAGTGATATGGAGCATAGACGAACTTAACTTGGATCAAGACATTAATAAGAAGAATTCAACTTGAGCGTGAACGTCCTACAAGCTTTCGTAGCTGCAACAGAAGAACCAGATTAATAGAACTTCGGTCCAGCTTTTGGGTTTTAAAAATATATTATTAGTCCAAACTTGAAGATATGCTGCGCATTTGAACATGTTGCTGCTTAACATTTGCCATCGGTAATTCCAGTTGCGAGAGAAGCTTCTCTAAACTTTAAAATTGATAAAGGTAGGATATTGGTGGAAGCTAAATTTAGCTATTCTGGCAATTGAACTTGACATGATATTGACAGCTGTATAAAATTTTTTGCTCCGAGAAAAAACACGAAAAGTGCATTTTTAATCAATAAACGAATTAAAAGCTGCTTTTTTTTGCTTTTACTAATTTTCTTGACTAATAATTAAAATAGAGGGGCGGCAAATTTTCGGTCTCCCCCAGGTGGCGAAAGCTCACGTTACGCCACAGATCCGGGGGCCTAGTTTCCAACAAGATAATGCAAGACTCCATACCACTCGCGTATATCTGTGGACTGCCTTCGTGATGTTAACACTCTTCCTTTCCAAGCAAGGTCACCAGACCTTTCACCAATCGAACATTTCTGAGACATGGTAGAGCGCCAGATTCGGGCATCCCAAAAGTCGTAGATCTGGAGCAATAAGTAGTGAATGCCTGGCAGAATGTTTTGAAGGATAATATTAGGAACCTCTTTCACCGTTTACCGAGGCGTATACAAGTATGTATCACCACCAGGGGCTTCCACCAATAGCTGATTTGAACATTCAAACTGCAAATCGTGAGCCATGGAAGGGCCCTATGGCCTTGATTCTTTCATCGTTTTATTATCTGTGTCTGATCCGTACACATACTTGTAACTTCATTAAAAACAACTACTTCCTTTATATGTGGTGCTTCGATTTTCTTGCAAAAGAGTGTATATAATCCTCAAACAGCTAGAAATTTGACTGAAACAATTCAGTCATTATAGTAATTGCATTTAAATGACATTAACGATAAGATCGAAAAATTTCAGTTAAATTCTTAGAAAAGCGCCATAAAAACTTCAGATTAGCTCTTGTTTCCAAGAATCAGAACTCCTCCTTACTCATAAATAGCTGCATTTTCACTCATCTTTACTTTTTGTGTATAAGCTTTACAATGTTCATTTAAGCGGGTAGAGGGAAACACTTATATCAGGATCGATTTTTAATTTCTACGAACCTCTGCAGGTGTGTTTTGAATGTAACCAACAGCGTCAGTATAACAAAGAACAGACAATAGTGCATGATTCAAGTAACGATTCCCCACAGACTAAATCAAGCAGAATCGTATGACCTGGAAAAAGATCTTGACTTGTGCCAAAACAGAAGGCAGAGCTTCTGTCATCCAGAATGCAGCAGTTCAGTTCAGTTCAGTACAGTGATGATCACTGTAAAAATGGAGACTTGGCCATCTCCTTGCCCGATAGGTTTTTGGATTAGTTTTTAACTAAGTTGTAACTTACAGTTAGGGGGATTGCACTGTCCATCAGTAGTTTTAATTATCGCCTTGTGTTTTAACTTTTAAATTGATGAAAGTAGAGTATTGAAAATCTATATGGAATTTTAGAATCTATTGGTTGATGTTAGAATTCTTCAACTTTTGAACTTGCTCTATTGTTTTACATTTCGCTATTGAGGAATACGACCATTCTCCGTGGTTGGAGATAAAATTTTTCAAAATTTCACGCTGCGATTTGTATTTGATACAGTTTTTAATATAAAATGTTCACTAGTTCTTGGTATTTGACAATCCCCCACAAGGAGAATTTGTTTGTTTAAAAAAAGGGAAAAAAATATCATTTAATGGTAATTTTTTGCTCGCAACTTATTGATGAAAACTTCTGCATTTCTATTTTTGCTGCCTTGCTCCACTTTCAAGATGAGAAATATAAATATACTTTTTATAAGTCTTTTGCTTTTTTTCCATATTTCTTCGTTTTCTTTTACCTTTGTGTTGTCTTTTGAAATATGTATGTAGGTCTTCCCGCAAGTAATCCACAAGGAATAATAATATTCCACGGTTCTGGAGAGGCTTTTATTAACCTATATCAACTTCTTCTATTAACCTCTGTCTCTTTTGTGACAGGTACCCAAATGAATGTAATCAGCCATTTGGAGGCACCTCATGTAAAAGTTGAATTTAAATTTAATATTATCGTGGTATTAGATTTTCTATTACAATATTTTGGATACTTTTTTAGAACTGATGTTGTCCTTCAGGGATGACACATAGTTTTCTGTTTCAGAAAACCCAATTTTTAACGCAGTTCATATTAGCTTCACAGAAAATTGAAATACTTTCAGTATAAAATTTTTTCAAACTTTTTTCTTGGGGATCAAAATTCTATTGACATTTGATTAGAATTTTTGAACCATCTGTTGCTATTATGATATTATTATTAAAGTTTGATGTAAACTATTAAACATATTTTTGCGTACTGCGTCATCTGGAAATCTTGAAATGGTAGTTAATGAGTATAGAGTTTATTTTGTGATTTTCTATAGATTGGATAGAGGAGGGATCCACTGAAGAATATCCAGATATACATAGCTCCTGAGAAAGCTGGATTGTCTTTTTGAAAATACTGATATCTTTTTTCTATATATTTATAAAAATATTATTTTGTCCCAACAACTTTGCAGGCTCGGTGACCAGTCTTAATGCGCTATTTGCTTAGTTATAAATTTTGGCAAAATAAATTGGCGAGATTAACAATACTTCCGTATTCATAGATTCCGTTTCACTAAATCTAACGGGGTGTTTCTTGGGAGACCTAGGGCTAAAACGTGTAAGGCAGCACTGTAAATCGGTTCTGTAATTTCACCTGTTGCCATTAAGTAGAAAAGGAAAAAGTTGACTTCCATAGTCAAAAGATAGAGCGGATTGTGGCATTAATATTTAAAAGATGATCAGATCTTGTTCCAATTTTCGGAGAAGATGTTTTAATGGCATTTAAATATTTTAAATCCTTTCGAGTAGGTAATGTGTTTATGATTTTTCTAGGTGATATTGGGGTCGAAGATTTATGCCCAGGATTTTAAGAGATTCTTCACTTCGGGAATAGGTTGTCGCATATTTAAGTAATGGAGGTACAGCTCTTTTCTGAAAAGTTGATTAAGCTACTTTTTTTCGAGAGTCACTTCAGCTTCTTACCGACCAGCCATTGTTTAAAAATTCTTATTTCGCCTTATTGTTTCATTCCAATTTGTACTGCTATTGTATAAAATATGTCATCTGCGTAAACCAGAAGATGGTATATGTGTTGAATTTCCCTCAAATACATCTGCCATATAAAACCATAAAAAAGAAAGACTTAATAGAACCCAAGTACACTATAATTATTTTTAATGATTTTTTGTGAAAAAATTGTTCTCCATTTAATTTGAATTGTTCTCGATGTAAGAAGTTTTGTATCCATCGTAGTACCCATCAGAGTATCCAACTTTTTTAAATTTAGAAACAAGATTACTTTGGCCACACTGAGTCATATATGCTGTTTTTGTATAATGCTTATCAAAATAAAATATCTTTGCGTTCTCTAGCCAGTATAATATCATGTGTTGTAATTGAAGTAACGTATTAATGTTGCAAAACCATGATCATTAACATGAAAAATTTTATTTTGAAAACTGAAATCTAACATTCTATGCAGAATCATTCTTTCTAATTTGGCAATTACTAGCGTAAGAGATATAGGACGGTATGACGAACTTCCTTGGAGATTTTTTGTGAGGTTTTAAGGCAAAAGGTGGTGGAATACCTGCGTGAGTCCAATCTTTTGGAATTTGAGTTGAAGACCAACTGTCATTAAAGCTGATTTACAGGATTTATTGCTTGATGGGGAGAAGGTTAATTGTTTGGAGATAAATCTTATCATGCCCTGACTGCTGTTCTTTTGATGAGATATTGCTATTTCTACCTCTTTTAAAGAGAAAGGTTTATTAATATCTTGACTATTGTCCGAATATATATATAGATATTTTTGGGAATACTATCAAGAAAGTTTTGTTTTGCGTAATATTAAAAACTGCTTGGGATTGTTCGTTTGTTAGTATGGTTCCGTTTATTCTCAATAATATTAAATGAAGAATAGTGTTAGGATTTAAGTTCATTTTTTGATTATCCGGATTATTTTAAAAAAGAATCCGCATTTTTCACATGTCTTGTGCAAAAAGTTTTCTTTACAGGCTTTTGATTGCTCGCTTGGTGTTTTATACGCTACTTCTTTATATTATCCAGTCTCTTTAAAGTTTTTCGTTTATTAAGAAGCTTTCTTCTTTCTTTTTGCTCTTAAATGCCCTTATGCTGCTGTCAACCACATGGAGCCTTTGAATCATCTGTTTATTCTTGAGATAAGATTTGAGCTTTTTAATTTCTTCTATAATATTTATATTTATGTTTTCATTTAAATTTTACTTTTATGAATAATATTGATAAATTTATTCCAATTTGTTTTTATTTAAAATTATTTGTTGCTGATTGTTTGTTCTTTGTAATAATAGCATCTATAGGAAGTGGTCACCTTAAAATTATCGGTATTTGTGTGACCAGAATAAATCATAATTTAAATTTATAGATGAAAGAAAGATCTAGAAGTAAAATTTCGATGAATGGAGATGTAAGTTGGGCTTTTATCGTTTATCAATATTAAGTCATTTTCACAACCCAATCAAAAATTCTGAAGTATTGAATTTTTGATCCCCATATCTCATGAGATGCGTTGAAATCTTCCAGCAATATCGTAAACTGTGATTATCAATATAGATGCTATTTTGATAAATTGACGCCTGCTACCCGGTGGTGGATGCATGGCTAAAATTGTGATAAGAACTGTATCTATCTGAACTCTGACTATTTAAAAATTTCTAAAAGTCTTCACTACTAATTTCTGGAGAATAACATTTTTACTGCGCTAATATATATCTTTGTTTAAAACCATTAACCCTCCTCCCTTCTGATTTCGATCAATTCGAATAACATATTCTTATTGGGAATTGTGAAAATATCATTTGATAACCAAAGTTTCTTGAATTATTAAATGCTTTTGCTTTTGAAAAATTGGCGCTGAAAGAATATCTGACTTGTTTTTAATTCCACGTGCGTTCCATTGGATTATCTCATGATTTAAAAGGGAAAAAGGTATAATACTACGAATTAGTTTAAAATGTCCAAAAGAAAGCAGTTTAATATTGAATTTTTAGCGAGAATATAAGAAGATTTGTATATTTAAGTTTTTTATTTCTTGTTCTACTACACACCCTCTCCTCTCTGCTCTGATATTTTCTCTTATAGAGCCTTTTTGCTTTTTCATTCTGTTTTTCTATTTATTAGATAATCATCATCTTTTATGGAATTGCTTACGGATGCGCAACACTTTTTCAAGGTGGATTCCAATAGTATTCATTACAAGTAAAGAAAATCACCTACTACAAAGCTACCATCAGTATTCAGTTCTGTGAAAACGCCGGTTATTTGCTCCTAATTTCTTTCACAAATATGTTGTTTTCCAAATTTCAATTCTCCTATTTTTGAAATTTTTCAAGATTTTCTATCTTCTCTGTTTACTATTATAAGTTTTGGCAGAGTAAGATTTTTTTGCCTTTGAATTTTCAAATGGCTTCGTTTCTCTCGAGATTCGTTGCTGTACTTTAATTTTAAGATTTCAACTTCGTCTTGATATTTTTTGCAAATTTTAGAGTTGGTTTCATGCGCTTCCTCCACACAAGAGCATTTTTTTTATTCTTCAGTTTCTTACACTCATTTTCAGGGTATATTTAATGAACATAATTCGGCATTTTATTGAGCTTCGGCAGAATTTTTGAAAGTGCGTCCGAATTTCAATAGTTTTGTGCATTGTTTAGGTTTTTCAAAGTAAATGTTAGTTTTAAAACATTTCCAAATCCTATTGGAACTCTTTTCTTTTAAATATTTTAGTAACCATCAGTAACTTTAATTGTTTTGATTGGTTTTAATCCAGATTCTGTTTTTTTTTTATAAAACGTTGAATATCAGCCAATTGCTATTTTCTAAATTCCATTTTATGTCATCTATTGGCCCTGTGTCTATTCCTTGTAATATGTAACTACTGGTTATGCCAATAAGGACAATTCAATTTATTTTTACCCATTAATTTCTTTTCTGGTGGTTCGCAACTATTTGTTTTAATTATAATCTCTCCGTTTTGTTTTGTTATACTCAGAATACTTTTTAATTGTGAACTCTTTATTTCTTTTAATTTAATTACAAACTACCAATTTGAAAGTTATTTCTTACTTTAAGAAAATTGCGATTTCGACCTCGTATTAAAATTTGACCTTGCTCAAACTTAATGAATAATAATTCCAAATCTGTTAAATTACATCTATTTATTTAATGAAAAATTAGATTGTGTACTTTCTACCCATTTTATTTGGGTGTATGTAATCACCCATTTTCTCTTCCCCACCCAACAACTTCTGTATCATTAATTCATCTTGTAAGTACTAAAAATAACCTTTATCCGAAGATAGTAGAAAAGATATACCAAATATAAATTTCAAGGGAAAACGGTCTCACCGTTTCGAATCCGTTTGAAATGTTTCCTCACCGGCAACAACCTTCGCCAAAGCCAACGCAGTCGAATGCAGAAATGGAATCTATTTCTATCAGACAGTCAAGGTTACAGAGTACAGGTCTCGTGAAAAGAAACTTCTTCATTTTTTTGAGTTTTGATTGTTTATCTTATTGTTTATTTCTTTGAGAAGAAAGAACATGTGGTTGCATGTATATTGAAGTCAATGGTTTGATGAATTTCATGAACATCAGTTATGATCCAAATAACCGAAGACTTTTTATATGCTCTTCCAAGCTTAGTTTGAAAGCAGTATTACTACACAACAGCAACTTTCTTCTCTCTCCTTCCATTCCCATTGGACATTCCACTGCCGTGAAGGAAACTTACGCAAATGTGAAATTACTTTTAGAGTTAATAAAATACGAGGATCATAAATGGCAAATCTGGGGTGGCTTGAAAAGCGTTGGTATACTCATGGGAATGCAGTTAGTCTATACCAAGTACTGCTGTTTTCTGTGTTTGTGGGAGAGTAGAGATCGAAAATCGCACTACATACAAAGCAAATGGCCGTCCAGAAATCTAAAATACGGCGAGAAAAATGTACCAAATGATTCTCTAGTAAACCCAAATGTCATTCTGCTTCCACCCCTGCACATTAAGCTGGAATAAATGAAGAACTTTGTGAAATCCATTAACAAGGATGGAGACTCTTTCCAATACCTTGGATTAAAGTTCCTAAGATTGAGCGATGCAAAGATAAAGGAGGGAATTTCTGGGCCCTCAACCACGCAAAATCACGAAGAATCCCAATTCTGATAAAATTCTGGAAGGGAAATAGAAAGCAGCCTCGAAAGCCTTTAAAAGTCAGATACGAGGATTTTTAGGCAGCAAAAAAAAATGAGAACTGTCAACAGTTGGTGAAAGAACTCCCACTAAAGTTCCTTGACCTAGGATGCAATTTGTCTCTAATGATCCATTTTTCATATTTCCATCTTGATTTTTTCCCTATGAACTGTAGAGCTGTAAACAGTAAAAGGTTTCCTCAATATATCGCAACATTGGAACGTAGATATCAGGGTCGTTGGGATGAGTCAATTCTCGCAGACTACCGCTAGACAGCTATAAGAGATACTCGGGCTTCGACATACAAGAAGCAATCCAAAAGGAAATGTTCACGGGAAATAAACTAAAAAGTACTGCTGATTTCTGATATGAACACAGTTTTGTGAAAAACTTGACTTATTATGTTGTATTTATTAGTTAGTAATGTTTTGTTCTTCAAATTTACCCATAAATTGGTGGATGGGTTGTTGTACATCTTAAAAACAAGAGCTAATAAATAGATTTCATTTACATATTCGTTTTTTTCAACCCAAAATTAGTAAGAATAGCCTATTTAAAACTAGGAAACAGACAAAAAGTTGTTTTTTGTAGCCTAGTGTAATTTTACCTCGCTAGTACTTCTTGTGAAATAGATTCATTTTAAACATAGTATGATCTAAGTGATCGGCAAATCACGGCTTGCGAACCGCATGTGACTTTTTGTGTACATAGTTGCAGCTAATCAGTTTTCTGCCTCTATGTATTACTAATGAAATAATTATGTCTACAAAACTATTAGACATCTTTTTCTTTTTTCCTTTAAAATTATTTATTGAAAAATATGCTTGTATTAGCAAATACACACACATTTAAATATTTGACTGACTCAAGTTATTTAATTAAATTAATTTTTTCAGTGTTAAACTGCTTTCCATTGTAACATAGCTTATGAAGAATCAGTGAAAATATTGCAATTAGTTCTAAAGTAGTAAAAATTCAATTTATCGGTAAAAATGCCTCTATGAGCTGATACTCCTAAAGTGGTTTCCAGCAATGCTTACATATTTGCATCAATGAGTTTGGAAGCACACATGAATGGACAAGAAACCACCAACACTTAATGGGTACTAAATGGCTACCAGAGCCAGAGGCGGATTAAGATAGTTGGAAGCCCCTAACGGTAAAAGGTTTGAAGCCCATGAGCTCAAGAGTCGAAAATAATTAAAAGTTTCACTGACCTTAAATTCTCAAAATGAAAGTTATTGCCAATAATAAAACTCAACGATTAAAGAAAACTCTTAACTATATTTTTAAAAAAATTAAAACCCTTACTAAAAAGCTTACAATTTACAATACAACTTTACTTCTTGATTTCTCTTTGGCAAGTTCATCAGTTATTTGTGCTGTATCTATTTTGCCCAAAACATTTTGTTCTATATGTAATACGGTCATATTATTCAGCTTGTCTCCTCTTCTTTAGTACTTCTTAAATAATTTTTAACACGATTTAAAACCGAAAAAGATTTCTCACCTGATGCATTCAATATCGGTATAGTTACAAATATTTTAAAAAATATCTCTACATTAGGATTTTTCTTGCAACTCGATAAATTTCTAATGGCGTCTTCATTGTACCTTTGTTTTCTTTTTAAAAATAGTAAAAATTGATACTATTTATATCGTCAAAATTAAAAGATTTGATACCGTCTTTGTAAGTTTTTGTGTAAATTTCTTCTTAATTTCAGGTTCTCGTCAAAAAATACAGTAAAGTGTTCTATAACAATTTCATAAATCTCAGCTCTTCTGCTCTTGCCTTATCGCATATGACATAAAATGAATTCACTATGGAAATTTTCCCTTCTCTTTCAAGGATTCATAACCGACTTCTTTACTTTCACCAAAAATAATTGTTCTCATTTGGTGTCAGTGGGCTTGTTTAGCTTCCTCTTCAAACGATAGCCATGATAAACCAGTTGTTCCTTGTTCCATTTTTCCAAATTCAGTTCCTTTCTGAAATTTTGGATATAATTTTTTAGAGATTTTAGTAGACTAAATCCTTTCAACTTATTGTAATGATTGCTAGTAACATTTATTTTCTGAAGTATGGTATTCTAAACCATGGTCATTAAAGAAATTTCATATTTGTCCATGTGTTTCAAAAGGGAAGTTGCCTCTAGTATTGTGGTCTTTTTCCCTCATTCGTATCACGGATTTTAGCCAGGGTCCCTTTTATTAATCTTTATCTTGCTATTAAGATCTAATTCAACTAGGTTGAAAAATAGTTTGCTAGAGATATATTTTATCACATAACTTATTTTGTTTCATTAATCTTCATTAGTAAAATACACTGATGGAAATAAAATTCCCATTACTAAGTAAGAGTTGTGCTTTATCAACGAAATTTGGTAGGCATGTTTATACATTTGAAAGATGACTTTGATTCAAATTTAGTGTTAAGCGCATAAGTGTGGCGCTAGTTGCGCCATTTTGAGGATGTGAATCAAGTGTAAAAATATTCACTATGAAGTTCATGATTGTTATTTATTATTGAGATTTGACGTAATGAGTTGATGTTACTCACAGAATGACTTAAAGAAGACCAAGAAGCCATTATCAACAGCTCGCTAAATTTAAATGAGGGAGTATAAAAATGGTGGATTTTCTTTCCACGATATTGTAGAAAAACTTGGTAGGAATGCATCTACCGTGCATGATTTTTGGCAGCAGTGATCCCGGGAAGGCACCAATTCAAGAAAAATATGGTCTATCCACGCCCGGATCACTACTGACTGAAAAGATTGCCACATGCCACATGTTTGAAGAACATTGTAGCGTATTTACAGCAGAAATTACAGTTTTTTTTCGGCCGATAGTGACACAGTGAACTAGTACGAACCAGTCGTTTGAGAAATAGTTCCCATCCAGACTCCCTTTAGCGTTTATATCATTAGCTTCAAATTACTGATATTTGCGATTTCAGTGATATTACGCTAAAGATCATTGGAGAGTGGAGTGGCAATGTGTTGTATTCTCCGATCAAAGCTGTTTCTGTCTTGAGGCGCCTGCCCTGTCATGTCAGCATCTACAAACAACCTTTCAGCGGCCTAGACATACTGGGCTTGCAAGGTCAATTTACACAACCTGACTGCAAACTTGTACGTCAGTCTGGTGGTTCAATTTGTTGCATTTATAAACTTCATTCAAGGGGTGTTTTCCAGCAGAATAACATGCACCCTCATACCTTGTTGTCTCTGAACATGCTCTATAGCAGTGATCTGCAACCCTAGGGCGGTGGATCAAATGGTACCGGGCCGCCTAAAGGACATTAAACTATTGCCCTTTTATTTAAAGTGGTGCATTTCTCTCAGATTTGAGCATCTTTCCACGGAAATCACTTTTATTCATTTTTGGTGTAACTATATTTTATTCTGAAGGCATATTTAAATGTAACTGAATTAAAATTGTTAAATCAAAACAATCTTAAATATAAGCAATCAACGTGTCCCACCATCAGTGGGCCGAGGTAAAATTATCAAACGTTGACCGGTCCGCAGCGATTAAATGGTTGCGGAGAACTGCTCTATAGAGTGCCAACGTGTTATCTTGGCCTGTTAGATCACCATATCTTTCTCCAATCGAGCATGATTGAGACATCATTGGACGGCAATGGCAGCGTCATCCACAACCGGAATTAAACAACCTTATATTGACCCACGCTCTATAGGTGCCAACGTGTTATCTTGGCCTGTTAGATACCAAACTTCTCCATCGAGCATGATTGAGACATCATTGCGGCTGGCGGGTCATCCACAACCCGGATTAAACAACCTTTATATTGACCGAAAAAGGGAATAGGCATGCGATTCACTCCCAAAAAATTATATCCAGAACTTTTACGCTACATTGCATACTCGTTTGCATGATTTCATTTAAAATTCTGGTGGTTATACAGCGGTTTTTGATGTATCATCATTTCACATTTGAAGTGACTCTTCTCCCGCTTACATTAACCGGTGATTTTTAATCACTCACAGTTAAATACACTGGTGTGCAAAACTTTAAACAAATTAAAAAATTTAGCAGATAGCATGAATTAGAGAGGAGGTCTGAGATAGGAGAAACTACATAGTAGAACGCTCATGCATGCAAATATCACGAACAAAACGTCGAAGCGATGTGAGCGTAGCAAAACGCGTGATGTCGCGGGTGCTAAACAGTAGAATGAAATGAAGGACGGAGACGCACCACCATATTTCTGCAAATGCCAGTGAGTCAGTTCGTGAAATATGGCTAGAAGAAATCACCTGGACGACTTCACACGTGGAAGAATGATCGGAAAGCTGGAGGAGGGGCGTACTGTCACCAGTGTAGCTGCAGAGTTCGAATCAACAAAGTGCGTTTCGCGCGCTTGAAAGCGTTCCAAACCACAGGTACAGCTGTTAGAAAGGTTGGTGTGGCCGCCTGAGGACGACAACTGCAGGGGATGACCGATATGTCATCCTGCAGGCGAAAAATTTCGACAGCAGTCAGCAAACGCCATTGCTCAGAAACACTGTACAGTAACAGGTCGACAAGTGTAGCGGTTTACTGTGGCCAGACGCCTTCACAAAGGGGGCCTTTTCACCCGCCGTCCTGAACGCTGCCTCCCGTTGAAAGATGGCCACCGAAGCCACCGTTTACAGTGGGACAGAGAGCACAAAAACTGGACAACTGATCAATGGAGTCGTGTTCTCTTTACGGATGAGAGTCGGTTCAGTACCAGAAGCGATTCTCAACGCGTTTTGATTTGGAGAGAGATCGGAACCCGGTTTTATCCCAGTAACATCAAGGAAAGACATCGTTACGGTGGTCCTGGAGTTCTTGTCTGCTGGCATTATGCTGAACGGCGGAACTGAGCTTCCCATTTTCGACAGAGGGTCTGTAACCGGGGATCGCTATTGTGAGGAGGTACTTCTTCCCCATCTGCATCTTTTCCGAGGTGCCATTGGCCCAGACTTAATCTTTATGGATGACAATGCACTGCCACATCGCACTCTTGCTGTTAAGGAGCTGCTGGAAAGTGAAGATATCACTCGAATGGATTGGCCAGCGTGCTCCCCAGCTTTAAATCCCATCGAACATGTGTGGGATGCTTTGGAGAGACGTATTGCCACACGCTCACATCATCCGGAGTACAACCAACAACTCAAACAGATGTTGATTGAGGAATGGGCACTCCTACCTCAAGAAATGTTGCACCAGCTGGTTCTGAGTATGCGGAGACGGTGCAAAGCAACCATTGTAGTAAGGGAGGGCATATACCATATTAAGGAACATCTGCTTGTTGTTCTTCCTGTTGGATAGACAATCATGAGTCACGATACTATGCATTCAATAAAGCTTGTTTTTGTTTGATTCCATACCGTATGCGTTGTATTCCTTTTTCAGCGCCGATGCTTTCGTCATCCTTTACGTACATAATACTCTCTCTCATTTCAGAATTTCATGTCTCTCAGATGATTTTTCGTGAAGTTATGGCAATAAACCCACCTGTTGCTTAAGTTTTGCACACCAGTGTATATTGTCTAGACAAATGTATTGCCGATGTTTCGTAATTTTTTTTTTGGTGTTGGGATATTTTTTCTATCAGTGTAAGATGCATCTGAGAGTAACTATGCACAGCTGTGAACTAAAAACGAATTCGTTTGACTTGAATAGCATTCATTTGTTCGAAATAAAATTTGTGCAAAAAACGTTTTTGAAAATTTTAGAACAGATAGCAACAATAGAGATATACAGAAGTAAGATGGCTAAGGCTGCTACACGACTCAAATCCGTGGAAATCATTGAGGTTGCAATATCGGTTCAAGATCTTATTGTTGCAAGTTGTTATAACAGGAATCCATCAAGCTGGGGACCCCTGGTCGGAGTCCCCCGCCATTAGCTTTTCCCCCTTACAAATTGGCTCTTCTGCCTCGAAATTTTATTAATTCCTTGTCTAAGTTTTCAGTTAGTTTATATGGGGAAATCTTACAGATATTCCCTATTATTATCATTGACTTGTATTAAAAGGAGTCACAAAGTCGCCCAGCCATTATGGTGGCTATGACCCTCGGTTTGTAATCGAGTGAGATTGGGTTCGTATCCCGATTAAGACATGGCTGTATCTTCTTCGGGAAAGAAGTCGGTCTCTTTCGCCTGTAATGGATTCCCTTCTCGAAAGGCAAGCAGCGCACCCCTTCTTGTTATATGCTGGGATCATCATCATCTGTAATAAATGTATATATTCTTCTGTTGTATTGTGTATGCTTTCTGTTCTTCTTCACTTGCATTTCATATTTTCCCAGGATAAAAAACACACGTCAACAACAAAATGGAGTCAAAATCATAAAACAAAATTATAATATAGCCGCACAGAAATAAAATTCTATGGGAATTCTAAGCTTAAGTAGTTATTTCACATTTTATTAGCTATTTTACTCTCTCTTACAATACTGATTTCTTCATATAATAAAGGATGGCAGTAATGATGCTGCCTCTTATCCTTGACTTGAAGTATATCCAGGAAAATCAACCAATTATTCCACGCCATCTTGTACAATAAATTATCATTCAGAACTTTTATTTCACAGCTAATATGTCCAACTTCATATGTAAATATTTTTGTTACTTACAACATTCAGATAGTATATTTTAAGACACTACTTAACGCAAAAAAGTTTTAATAAAATATATGAAAAAAAAAAGTTGCGAATAGCTATTCTCTCTCTGTCTCTTTCTGCACACACACATACACATTATACATTAAAAATTCATCTTTTTAATACGTTTTGTTTTTTCGTTCTATGAAATCCCAGTAAGAGTTGATTTCAAACAAAATTTTCCAAAAATCTCTGGTGTTTATTTGGGTAAGTAATAATAAATTTTAGTTTTAATAATATTTGTTTGTATTCCACATTTTTGGAAAGAAAAATAATCTAGAAAATAAAATGTGTAGTTTCCTTAAGTTTTCATGAAAGTTTTTATTACTAAGGGCTGGTTTAATGAATGACTAATTAATAGGAATCACAGGGAATATTCTTATATAGAAAGAGAGAGAGAAAAAGCCATTCACAGTTTATTTTTGTCTTTTTTTTAAGTGAAACTTTTTTGGGCTCGAGAGTGAATGAGAAAATTGCCCAGTTTTGCGTAACAGTGAAAAAGCGAGCGGAAATAGTCTTCTCCCCATCCCCGGAATCGTCGGCATGGTAAGAAGAGAGCGAGAGGAGGAAAAGGGGGCATATCGGTGCGTCACATGGCGAAAAGTTGATAATTGCCCACATCTCCGACTGGTCAACTTGCCCACCTTCCGATTAGGGGTCCTTTTCCCCAGACCTGGGAACATTATCAGCGGTCGTATCAGGTGCAGTGTGAGCATTACGGTGTAGACAAAATTGCTCTCGCAGCAAAAGCGTGCCTTTTTGAAATTTTCTTTAGATTGTTGGCTACACATGGCGATGTGTTCGGTGGATAATTAGTTCCTTAATTATCATTTGCGTTGAATTATTATTAATTCTGGTCAGAATTCCTAAATCAAATGCACAAAGAGGGAAAAAGTTTCGTGAAAGAAAAAAAAGAACAACTAGCAGCAAGTCCAGTCAAAAAAGTGACAAAAAAAAAATCAGAAAAATAATGCAAATTCATCAAGTGCTACTGCCAAATCTCGATCAGAGTACATGAAAGAATATTGAGCATGGAAAAAAACGTTGCAAAATACTCTCTTAATACCGAGTTTAAGGGATGGGAGAATGCTATTGAGACTCTTCTTATGACAGCATACATTAATACGGACTTTGTGAACCACCCTGTGCCGTCAACTACTGAACCCTCAACAAGTCTAGTGCGTGTTGGAACTGATGCATGTGAATCGATAATAAATTCTATCTTACGTTACAAAGACTATGATTTCAATAAAAATGCGTAGCCAAGGTAGCCTAGTGGTCAAAGTATCGGATCATGACTGGCCTTGTCACGAGTTCGAGCCCAGTACTGCTAAAGACCCGCCGTGTAGGGGAGCGATGCACGTTAAATCTGTTGAGAGCTCAAACGTCCTCCCGTTGTGGTGTGGTAGTTAGGAGAGGGGAGTGCCAGCTCAGGTGACGTCCTCGTCACTTGACCATGGTTCAAAATTACGGAGTCCGTCGCCAAAAGCCCTCATGTTTCTGAACAGTGCGCCGTTAATATTCACTCACCCATAAAAATGCTCACAAAGATTTTCAAAAGTTATCCGTTGATAATCCTTTCGGTCACGGGGGTGTTCGATTTGTGATAGTTTATGGTTTAGAGATGATTTGAGAACGCCTGTTTTTTTTTGCTGAGCAGAAAAATATTTTACTGGAAATTAATTTAGAAGACATTAAAGAATGTTAACAATTGCCGACAAAGTTTAAGTAGGAAAAGTATACCAAATTTATCAAAATATATAATAGTTTTGTATACCCAGAAATTCCAGCATATCTTCCTAATTTGGATTTGCTATCAGAAAGACTCAATTCGCCACGAATATTTTTCATGCAAATTAGGCGATTGAGATATGTATACTGTCAGTTTGAAATATTAGAGCAAATAATCAATGTTCCAAAGAAATTTCACTTCTATCGCGAGGCGTTCCACGCACCATTTTTTTATATAATTATTTTTTGCACTCTTATACTTAATGAACATTGAAATATTGTATTTTTTCATATAGATTTACGTTAATGAAGAAAATAGAATAACAAAATGAGCTTACTTTCAGATCTACTTTCAGTATAATTAATACGGAATGTTACGAGCATATTTTTCTGAGTTCTTAGATTGACAGGAAAAAAAAAAAACGAGCGTAGCCTAATTTCATGAGCATTCAAAGCCTTAATATTTAAGTTCCTTTCCTTGCAAGCGTATTTTTTTCTCTAGATATTAGAATGGCGTGATTCTATCTAAGAGAAAAAGTAACGAGTTGTACAATGAAAGGCCTTTTTTGATTTGTTGTTAATAGAGAGAGAGAGAGAGGAATGAACTATTTACGGATTAAGGTTCTCTTGGCGTTTCTTTACGAATATCTTTTGACCTGTTAGAGCAACTAGTTGCGTGCTGTTCATTGTTCTTCTCTGTTGACCACAGAACAGCCTTATGTAGGAAGAAGTTCGTGTGGGGAAAACAAACGGTAGGTGCTGGTGCATTCCACGCCTTGTCATATGACCGGTGAGAATTCATTATTAAATTCAGATAGCTGCCTCTTTGAACTTTTTTGTTCCATAGGTACTCGTTCAAAGGTGAATAAGAAAGCAAGGTTTGTGTTGGGGGTCAGACGCATCCTAGAGAAGAAAAGCCCTATGCGTAACATTCGATTTAAGAATTCAAAGGCTTTTTTTTGCCTTTTTCAAAAGACTTTATTGCTATGAAACACGCAGCGAGTTGTTTAAAACGCACAGTGAGACATTGTATGTTTAGATAAATTTTTCAATTATTAATATATAAATCAACAGTTTTAATCTTTTTATTAAATAATTATATGATTTGGTTAATACATATATTTTTTTATATTTATAGTAATCTGATGTGTGTGTTCCGAAAACAAAATTACAAAATTGTTCATCCTCTTAAAATTAAATCACTTACAACAAGCTATATTTTTATCGTGTTATGAAATGTGCCGTGAACAAATTAAAAAAAAATACTGCTTAGTTGAGAAAATGTGTATAAAATCACATTCTGTGTGCAATCTTCGTACTGAACAATAAACATCAAATATACGGTAATATTGTTAATTCAAGTATGAACCAATCACAGAAGCGGAAAATCTCGAGGTAGTTCCCATATTAAGAAAACACTTGAAATAAAAAATAAACTTTGCCTTTAAAAAAGGTAGTTAATTACAGCTATGCCATTGGCAGATCCATAAGCAAATGCAATAAAAAAAATTCGTTAAAAATTCAATTAAAAATTACTAAAAACAAATTGTTCAGGGGAATTTAAAGACAAAAATGCTTGCAGCACTTTTAAACATGCAGAACTACATTCGGTAGTTTATTTTCACTATTGATGAATAAGGAAAACAAACTGAAATAGAGCGAGGTTGAGGGAAGTTTTCGTAACTCAATGCACAGGGATTCTTGATTCTCTGTAATTATCTCCTAAATAATTAAATCTAGTAATATATATATATATATATATATATATATATATATATATATATATATATATATATATATATATATATATATATATATATATATATTTGTAATTCCTCCCAAGAGCATCATAAATTTAACTAAAATGTAGTATTACTTTAGTGTGGAGTTTCATTATATATGTCATCACTTTGTAGATTTTTTTCTTTTTGAGGAACGCGCTGTTTTAAAAAAATGTGAAATAACAAGTGTTGAAGAGCGAAAACATACTCAGAAAGTCATGCCCAGTTTAAAAAATGATATAAATATGGAAAGAAAATATATACTAGGACTCTTATAATCACTGGTTAAGATGCGATTAAAACTGATATGGAAAGTTGAATCTCAAATATTGAAAGGGTTAGAACCCCACTGTGTGATTTAACAAATTGAATTTTTTGAAGAACTCTATAATCCCAAATGTGAAATGCTAAGATTGTAATCTTCTGTAATCAAAGCTTGAAGAGGAAGATTAAAAACAAATTATTCTGGTTTTTCGCTTATGGAGTAGAAAAGCTGTTAAAAGATTACTCTGCTTTCTAATTGATGCTGTATGTTACGCTTCTTGAATTCTATTTTAAGGAGTTTTCTTAAAAGGGCATTTTACTGTGACCAGTTTAAGTACAAGATCAGAGTTTAAATCCTAAGAGCAGATCTTAATCGTATTATGTACTGTAAGCCTAAAATATGAAATATAACACATGTTTTTTTTAATGAAAGAGATTTTTCCTTGCTTTAAAGCGAGGAATTTCATTGTATAAACTAGAATTTTTTTAATTGTAATACGTCAGTCATGCGCATAATTACTCTAATTGCAAATCTCGGACAACACATATGATTTTATCCTTATTAAAAGGGGAAAAAAATACATCTTGTGGGATGTAAGATAAAAGTACAAGGTGGTGATTTCAGATGTAATGTGGTGGTATCTTCAAAAGCCAGTTTCAGCCTCCAGACAGGAATGATCACTTTTGTCTAGTGTTATGTTACGTGCTTACGAATCCATCGATCGCGGGCTCTAATCTCACAATCAGACAATCTAAATAATTAGGAATACGAATATTGAGACACACCATTTAAAAATTCATTAGTTAAATGGAGAACAAATGAATAAAATTTTATAAATTACGAACATACATGCATTAGTTTCGATGTAATGATATGTTTAATACTTTTCTGACAACCTGTAAATTTTAAGGAAATAATTATGTCATTTAAGCTAAAACTCGACTTCTGAGAAATTTGCAATGTCCTCTGTGGATCTATTTTGTGATTAAATGGAATATAAAGGCTTCTCTGGAAAAGTTTTTCAAAGGGAACTCTTTTGAACAGTTCTGAAACATTTTTGAGTGAAAAAGAGAAGATAAAAAAACATGAAGAGTCAACAAAAAAAAGTACTATGGTGACTTTTTGGTTGCCAGAGTTCAAACTTGTATTTTTTGTGGTTGTTGAGGTACTTGCATTTAAATACAAAGTTATTTTAATTCATCAAGTAGGGTTTCATCTACGATTTTTCAATAATTGATATAATTAAATTGAAGTTAGACAACTGATAGCTCCTATTCACAAATATTTTTAACAAATAAGTATTTACTGTTTTATAAGCAATTTGACAGCATTCTGCTATCTAAAGAAGCTATATAAATATTTTCGGAGGAAAAACTATATTTCGGAGGAATTTTTTAAGTATCAAATTATGCTTAAATCACTGGCGTAGCTAGTTCTGAGTGGATCCTGCATCAAAGTTCCTTTTTTAGATATGAGAGGCCCGTTAGTGCGACTGTAGTTACACATGTTGGGGCCCCGTATCATTGATACGTTGGTGGCTACGCTGCAGGTTTAAATTATGTCAAAGGCTTAAGTTATTTATATTCGTTAAGAAGCTCAAAAGAAGAATTTGAGAAGAGTTAGTTATCTTATAAAATACATTTCAAAAAGTACGATCGATAGTCAATGATGCCATAAATTATGTTTAAAATCAAACGCAGGAACACAATCTGCTTTTATTAAAAAGTAATATCTACCAAACACGAGTTTTTTCCATTAATCAATTTACCTCTTAAGTACGTATTAGTACATAAACGTACCGGGTTAAGAAGGGAAATTTAAACGTTTTTTAAAATATTTCAGAAATACATATATGTGTAATATTTACCAAGATACTCCATAAAAAGTAAATGCATTAAATATTAGGTACTTCTTTTTTGTAATAAATAAAAATATCAGCTTTGAAAGACATTGATTACAAATTATTAAATTCCGAGAAAAATATGAAAAAGTGTATTTACTCAAAAACTTATTTATCAAATCAAAATCAAAAGCATATTAAATACCCGTTTCAGTTGAAAATATGTCACTTACCGTCAGTCAACTACGTTAGTTAGCAAAAAAAAAAAAAAACATATATACTTTTAAAATAAGCAACACAATTAAATGAAAAATGTTTATTTTTCAAATTCTCAAAAAAAAAAAAAAAAAAAAAAAATTGAACTGTGAATTATTTGAAAAGTAATTTGTAGCTTATAATTTTTTTTTATTCCTTTGTTTCCTATATTCTCATTAAAATCGAATAAACCGCTTAATTTATATAGTAAAAAAATAATACATATTCGTTCATATAAATACACAGAAAGAACCAAATGTTTTAAGTCCATCGGCATTCAAAAAATAAACGAACAAATTATAGAGTGTGTCGTAAAAAAACTGATTTTTCGTCCACTGATTCACGCGTCCTTGGACGTGAATGTTACACACACATACAGAGTGCATCATTATCAAAATTCCGCTGCCAGTATTTTTCGGTGAAGTACGTTGATTCCAGTCATTGATCCTGAATTGTAATTTTACCAGTCTTTCTGTCTGGCCTCTTGTCACAAGGGTCATACTCTGTTTCACACCGTTCAGTACTCCAACATAATGCAGAAATAGTTTTCCTGAAAGACCGATATGCTTTGTAAACACAAACGAATTTACTGTTCCATTTGAAATGCGATCTCTTTTTGTTGTTGCTTTGACTGTTATGTTTGTGAGCGATTGCTAAACTTTAAGTAAATCTCTCCCTTCTGTGACATTAAGTTTTTTTTCTATGTATAATAAATAATTAGGTAAATTTAGTCGATATTTTTCTTCCAAAAGTATTCTGGCCAGGTCTTCACGGTTGAATAATTTTTAATTTGTAATGATTGATGGAAGAACTAGTACTTTCCTGGTTAAAAGAAAAACATTTGTTTCCGTAGGAAAATTAAATTTTCAATTTCCGTTGAACAAGAGAATGTGTTAATGAATTTTTTCCTCTCCATTAACTTTAGATCACTCGCATCGGGCATTAATACGATCAGCCAGTTTAAGATTGTTTGAAATTTAAAAATTATGCAATTGCATCTGTATAAAAGTGAGAGTCAATACTATAAAAAATAGGAAATACTTCTTTTAAAAAAAGAATATATATATATATATATATTCTTTTTTTAAAAGAAGTATTATTTAATGTCAGCGGCGTATTTTAATTGAAAGTGTGAATTATATTTTCTCATTATATATATAATGAGAAAATATAATTAAAAATTCACGCTTTCAATTAAAATACACCGCTGATATTAAATTTGCAGAAACAGGAAGGAAAGCAAATAACAAAACTTGACTTATTATACGTATACAGCATAGTAGGGAGAAAATATGATTTAATTTAGAGGAGAAACTTGGGATTATACAGGTTCATAAATTAGTACACAAGCTATATTAATTCGGTCAATCAAAACGGTTCTAACTAGGTGAGGAATCGAATGAAAATGGGTTTGGATGACAAATACGGTGCCAAGTTATTCCTGCTGTTTTAAGTCTATGCCACATTTCATCAATCGTAGTGACCGGAGAGTGCTGGTGGCTCGTTCTCTCAGAGATCCATGACCAAATGTTTCTAATGGTAGATAGATATGGAGAACGTGCTAGTCAGAGAAACAGTCGAATACTCTGTGTGTCGAGATAGGTCAGGACACGACGGGCAACATGTTGTCTTGCGTTATCGTTTTGAATTAAGACATCCAAAGGAGAAATAAAGGAAGGGCATAGGCCTTGTTTGAGAAAAAACCGGTGTTCAGTTTACGGCGGCAAGAGGTATTTCGTAATACCCAATTGCCATTTAACTAGGGGGACCCGTACGATGAAATTGAATGGAAGTAAGCCACGTGTGATCTTCTCAGTGCCTCCAGAAGGATCGCCTCATGATGTTTCCAAGGCGGGACTCGTTGAAGTATCTAGCGTACGCTAAAGGGGTACGCCTGAAGGTACGTCTGGCACCGCACTTATGCTCCGCAGGAATTTGAAGATAACGCTTCGACATCGTCCAATTGCCCTTTTGAGGATACGTGGTTCTGAAAAAGCGTTTAGATCCAGATTGTATGATTCCGCAAGGTGATTTCAATAGCTTGTCTCGCGTTGGGTGAGATATTGAGCCCCACATGGCGTTTGGCATGACCCTCTTGAACACATCGATTTGATATTCTTAAGATAGTCATTGGATTCTGACCAATACGAGTAGCAACATCGCAGAAGATGGAAAGTTCTGTCGAAGGGGAATTTCCAGCGCTGGTAGCCTTTTTTAAAAAAGGGGGCGCAACGCATCGTTTTTTGGGTAGTTTTGCTCCGGCAACCTCTACGCCTTTGTCCTGGTTAGGTCATTGGCGGGGGGGGGGCCTATTTTTGTCATGGGGAAAGGGTAATACCTGAAATTTATTTTGGGGGTATCCCTTTTTTGGTGAGTGGGTGAGGGATGCTGAATTTGAAATATCGAATAGAATGTTCCTACCGTTCAACTAGCATTCCGCGTCAAAATTTTTAAATTCTAGCATAAACACCACAAAAACCCCTTTTAAAATAATTTTTTCAAATAAAAGCCCTACAATGCTGGTCCATTTTGGCTTCCGTGATGCTACTGCCAGTACCTCTTGAAGTATATTTTAAAAAGGAAAAAGATACAAAACAAAAAAGAAACATTTTTTATTTCATGGAACACTTTTCAAGGAATAATTTCCCTGCTTCCTAACATTTTTTTCGACATAACTTAAAAAAGAGCGAGAGAAAAACTTTAGACCAACTCAATAGGAGGGTGAGAAGCTTTAACGCCCTATCATTTCTCACCCCTTTTTATAAAAGCTTTTAAGTTGACTTTTGAAAAATTTGAAAAAGTGAAGTATGTTTGTACTATGTATTTTTTGATTTTTTCTTAACCCAAACGAAAATCGCTTAAAAAGAAAAAAATTTTTTCTGGGGAAGGGAAAAAAAATGGGGCCCCCAAACGGGGAAAGAGTGGTTAAAAGGAAAAAAAAGTGCATGCGAAAAAACAACTTGGGTTTGAAATACCCTCGGGGAAAGACTGTGACACGAGTCAATTTTGTTTATCTAAGCTACTTTCACCTTCCACCCCTACAAATGCCACTCAAAAACGTCTCATCTCTCATAAGTTGGCTTTGGAATTCGGTGACGGGTGCATCGCAGTCTGTGTAAAAATCAGTAAGTTTGGTTCGCATTTTTTTCTTTCTATTTTGGAAAAATTGTTTTACAAACACAATGTGGCAAGGAGCTCAGAGGGAAGGCAAACTTCTATTTCGCTTAAAATGAAGATGGGGCTTCTTAAAGCTGTTGATCAAAAAACCGAAACGGTGGAAATTTAAAATATTGCAAATTTTATCAAATTTCAAAGTTCTTTTTTTTTGATTTTTTTAATAACATGCATATATACATATCTTATGTAAATAAAATGTATTCTAATAAACTTAGTTTTGTTAAATACATGCAGTATCTTTTAACACGAAAAAATATTTTAGTTCCCTCAGTTTCGTGTTAAATGATTTTCACTGTATATTGAGGAATATAAATATTTTAACTATTATGCATCTATATTTTATGCTTTGTCATATAAATGTTGCTTTTTTTATTTTATGAATCAAAAAGTTCATATTTCATTGTCCTTTTTGGTAGATTCATATACATTGTGAGTTATGAGTGTACAAAAATCTGATCAATTTTATCCGATGCGTAAGGTTTTCTTTTTTCTAAAGTGAAATGTAAATAGATAAAGTCAAGAAACTTCTTGAGGGAAAAAGAAATTTAGTGTTCATTTGAATATAACCGCTTAAGAGGAAATCTGCATTTACTAATGAGTATAGAGCTTAAATACCACCGATGAAAAGGCCAAAAGCTTTAAATAGCCTATGCACGTGACTGGATTTGCTTGTGGGAGTTGTTGCAAGACTTGAATAGGAATGAGCTTAAACCCCTCAATGTTTTTTTATCCAAGTCCCGACGTTTTTTTTCCCAAATATGCTTTTTAAAAACCCTTTTTGACATAATAGCAATTTGGAAAAAATTCAAAAGGGCTTTTATTTTTAGCAAATGTTTCAAGATTTTGTTTTGTTTTGTTTTTGTTTCTGTTTACCTTTTGTAAATTATATTAAGTTGGATATAATGCATTATTGTTTTTCAACCACTTAATTTTTAATAAATATGATTTGATTATATCGTATGAAGTTCTCATCGTTAAAAATCAGCAGTAAAATTAAACGAGTATTACCTTTCAAATGCATTTTTTTCAAAAATATCCTCTTAGTAAAATTTTTAAAATTATAAAATGCACACAAAATTTTGGGAATTTTTCCCAAAAAGTTTTTAAAAGACAATGAACTGTGTGTGTTTTTTGGGGAAAAATAAAAGACCGAATGTAAAAATTTTTTTTTCTTTTTAAAAAAAATTTTTTATATTATTACTTATATTCTAATTTGTAATCTTTTCCCAATATAGATGAGTCTTAGTCTTTTTTTCTTTATAATCTTTTGTCATGATTTTGTACCACTTGAACGATATGGACAGCATAGTGTGTTTGAAAAATAAAGAAGTTTTTATTACAGTAAATAAAGGAATTTTTTTATGAATGCAAGAAGAACCGGAGACACACATTTTATCTAGAATTAATGTATTTCGAACAAGAGAAGATATTAATTGACATAAAGTTGTCGTCTCCTGCTTTTTTATACAATTTTCCAATCAGATAGTTCTTAAATGAAATTCTGGAATATATCATTTTTTTATGTTTTCTTCTCTGTTGTAAATATATAAAAGGCAGCGGTAGCTGAAGTGGTCATAGTCGATGTTGTCTCTGTCGAGTCTCACTGGCTCTTGTCCTAATGCCATTGAAGACCCGCTTTGTAGAAGGGCTAATGGTATGTTAAATATGACGAGGCTGAACTTCTTACCAATGGCATGGTGTGTTGAAGTTTGAGAGAGTGAAATACCAACTCAGGTGTCTTCAATTGAGCCTGGTTCAAAATTGCATAGTCTCGCTTGTAGCCATCGTATTGCTTCGTAGGGCAACATTAATAAAACAACCAGTCTCTCAGGAATAAAATACGTGTATTTTTCTCTTTACTATGAAGAAAAGTATTCAGTTTATAATAATATTAACACTATATTGCCCAAAGAAGTCAGTTTGACTGCTTTTTAATTTCAATTAGAAAAGCAATTACATATATATTGCACAATTTCTTAGAATTTTTTAGAATATATTTTTTTTTTTAAGTGAAGTAAAAATTTTTTTTTGTTAATATTTTCCAATTTAAATTGTTTTTATGACTGTAAATAATATAAAAATATCAAAATTAATTTTTAAAAAAAATTTCTTTACACATTAATCGTTCTTTTTCCCAAAGCAGGGCATTTTTTATTGCTTTTTTGGACAATATAGGTATATACTAAGTTTCAGTCTTTCTAGTGTTAAAAAAAATTACTACATAAACTTTGTTAAAAAAAACTATGAAAAAGTTCAGAATAATGTTATTCTTAATTTTTTGTACTACTGATTTTTTTTAGATGTTAAACTAATTCATATTTGAAAATAAGCTGAGAGAGAGAGGGTTTCACTGCAGAAATAACACAGTTACCTTCAGAAGAAGTCGAGTAAGAAGTGAACAAATTATTCTCAAACGCTGTTTTCTTCTCACATCTCTTATTCATATACTGCACCTCTTGATTGTGATTTATGGACTGATGTATCCTTAAAACATCATGTCTTTTTTGGAAATTATTTCCTTCAGATACATTTTTTAAGTTGTTAATATATTCACCACAAATTACTTTACGAAGTTTCTCTCGTTATTTTTCAGTAGCTTTTACGTATATTGAGACATAAATATTCAATTTTTAATTTTTAAAGATTATTAGTTTATTTTTATGACAAAAAAGGCTGATACCATTTAGCCCCAATTACAAATATATTTCTACCTTACAAAATTGTTATGTAAAGAGTAGATTGGCTGCTTACTAATGTCGAGCTTCAAAGAAGCAAGGTGGCCACGGTAGCCGAGTGGTCGGTAGGGATCGTCTACCCTTGTCCGAGTTCGACCCCGAAAACCCGCTTTGTGGGGAGAGCTCAAACGTCCCGTTGGTGTAGTTTTAGTTAAGGGGGGGGTCCCAGCCGTGTCGTCCACGTCTTGCCTTGGTTAAAAATTTACGTATTCAAAAAGCCCTAATGTAGCTGAACAGTGTGACGTTAATATTCACTCACTCAAAGAAGCAAGAGGACTATTGGTAAGAAATTTGAACCTCATTCAGGTGACGAGGATGACATTGGAGCAGCCTCCCCCTCTCTAAACCTCCACACCTCGCCAGATGAATGAGGAGAATGCTATCGTGTAAGCAATCCCAGCGAGACATTGTCTTAGAGTATTATAAACACTTTGTTTCGAAACTGTTCAACGGCCAGAATATGTGTGAGGGAGTGTTATATTAACGTCGCGCCGTAAAGAAACTCGAGTGCTATAGGTGACGGACCTTCTAAATTTGAGCATCGGTTGCATAGGAAAACCAGCCCCGGCACCCGCCTTTTAAAATTACCACATCAAGGGGGGCTTTGAGCCCACCAATTTAACTCGATTAACCCCCCCAAAGGCGGGTTTCAGGGGGAAAAGGACTGAACCCGGGAAAACTCCAGCTACTAGTTTGTGACCATAACCACTAGACTATTGCGGCTACCCAAGAACATGAGAACCACAGCAAAAATTAATTAAAAATAAAACAAATACAAACCAAAATGAATTATATTTTTCGTGTTTGATTTATAAAAGTTATTTGAAAATTTATCGGGCGGTGTGGTGGAAACTGATAAGAAGGACTCATTTAAAACTGAAACCTTTGAATATTATAGAATTATGTTCTAATAATATGTATTTTTAAATTTAAAAAGAAAGTTTAGGTTGATATAAAGATTTCTTAAAAGTAAAATGCTGATTTTTAAATAAAAACAAACAAAAAAAGAAAAAAAAGGCCTTTTTTTTAATAATTTAGTTTCACATATATTCTTAATGTATCAAATACATACTGAAATGTTACAGGAAACTTGAATGAAAATACTGCTTTAAATACTTAGAGATGTAATTATCAAAGATAATTGAATTCTTGTTGAAGAAGTTGCAAAATGAACTCTTTAACACACCCACATACAATGTTTGTATATGTGTATATATGCATATGTATATGTATATAATTAGTATACTCCAAATAAAAAAAAAATCCTTCAAGTTCCTGATAAAATAAAATTAATCTTCCAATAAAAATTCCTTATTCATTTTATATTTAAAACAATGTTATGAATAAAATTGAATTAAATTTGTTTTTTAAGTAAGTTAGGTATCCTGAAAACTAGCCACAGTTTCAAAAACGCAATCCAAATAAATTTAAGTTTTTCCGGGGGTTTAAACGATTCTAACATTTGTTTTTATACCAGGTAATCCGTTAATGTTTGAAAATTCAATAATTGAAGGAATAATGTAGGAAGAGAGATAAAAATTGGCACACATGTTTGAAATGACATGGGGTTTTATTGAAGCAAAACAAAAGAAGGGGGGGAGATAATTGAAAATGGCGCTGGATAGCAAAGCCTCAGTGACGCCGCAAAAAAAAAAAACTGTTTAAAAGGACCAGCTTTATACCAGAAAAGTATTGTTCGTAAAGCTTTTTTATCAGAATGGAGAATGTTACTCCAGCTTTACGATCCTATCGCCATAAGAAGGGTGTGAAAGATACCTCGCGCACATTGTTTGGTGAAGATCACGTGTTGAGGCGCTACTTTCGTCAGGTTTGGCCCCTCAGGTCCCCAGATCTCAGTCCGTGTGATTATTAGTTGTGGTTTCCGAAGTTAAAGTCTAGCATACGCCCCCAAAATCAAAG